>CAKAOH010022004.1:0-39016 GCA_916701665.1 Sebastiscus tertius
TGGTAACTGTTCAGAGCGAGGACAGTGGTATTGTTTGGGAGACGGCCTCCAGCCGCTGCTCGACCCCCTGGGCCTCTGAGACCAGCTCCATCTCTGAAGCCTACAGCATGGAGGGCTCCGGAGCAGCAGGAAAGATCACCATCGTCTTTGACGAGGAGAAAGTAATCCGTAGGAGGACGAGGTCTGGAAGGAGCAGCAGGCTGGGGGACAGGCTGAGCCGACCTGGTAGTTCAAGATCGGCTTCAGCCCTGGGAGTGGAGAGACCGGAGATGGCGGAGGTCTCTCTCCCCAATGTCAAACAGGAGAAAACCCCAACAGAGCCAGACTTGGAGGAAATCAAAAACAAAGATCAGCAGCTGTTCAGTTTGATTTCAGAGGGTTATGAGATTCTCAACATCAGAGTCCCCTCCAAACTTCCCACTGTGGACGAGGAGGAGAGCACAGACTTGCAGGACAATTTGTCTTATTTGGACCAGACACCAAAGATCAAGTCCCGAAGCCACCATGACTGGACTCTGCAACAAAATCATGTCCTGCCAGAGGAGGGGGAAATACTGGATCACCAAGAGGTATTTATTGATTTATCCAATTAATTTGAGTGGTTTTAATAATGAGGTATTTCATTTCTAACACTGATTTTGGTTTCATTTGCCTTTTTCCACCATTCAAATGAAATGAATATATTCATTTGTCTGTTAAAATGCACTTTTAACCACTATACATTGACTTGCTGATTGTGATTTTTACCCAGCCCTCAAAGCAAGACTCTTCTCAGCCGTCAGCGGACACAGAGCTCAGACACACACCCACTCAGAAAGAGGGCACCGGGGACATAGACTACTTTGAGAAGTTTACCCTGGTTGATGTGGCGGTTCCTGGAGAACAAGCTCCAGAGCTGCCGAAGGAGACAGAACAGCCTGCAGCAAAGCCCCAAGTAGAGGAGCAAAAGCTGGCTAAGGAGGCAGCCACAGACAGCCCCTCTGTATCAGAGGACTCCTTTGTCTTTGTTACGGACGTGGATATAGTTGGGGAGCACTTGGATGAGGTCTTCTACGGACAGGGAGCTCCCGCTGATGCGCTGCAGCAGAGAGAGGAGGATGACGCGGTGGGTGAAAAGAGAAGGAGACGAGAGAGCCAGAGATCTGTGAAAGAGAATGGATCAGTGTTGTTTGGGAGTGAAGACACCGTCCTCACACCCATTTACATCTCCTCTGGACCCCCAAAGATTATTGACCAGATCCTGCTGGATGAGCCCACCGCCATGTCCTTCATGTACTCAGACCTTTACGAGGATGCTGTAGGCGAGAGGACGAAGAGCGACGGGGAACACTCTGAGCCAGAGAGCGTGGCATCCGAGAAGACTTATAAGAGACGTTTGTCAGATTCAGAGGAGGCAGACGGCTACCTGGAGAAGTTTACTTTGAAGGATGAAACTCCCACAGTGGAGGTTCAACCAGAGTCAGCGGAGGATAAGACGGAGGGGAGGGTGATATGGTCGCAGAGTAAGTTTGACATGACAGGATGTCTAACAAGAGTGGTCAGAGAAGAAGACGAGGACAAGGCAAAAATAGATCCACCAAAGACACAGGATGTCAGTGTTGGATATGGGAGCGAAGATTTACAATCAGCAACATTTGAAGAGAAAAGAGAAATAGTTACTGAGACAAAAAAGGAGAGGGAGGAAATACAACTCGCCATGGTGACTGAAGAGCAGGCTGTCAGAGTAGGCTCAGAAGAACCAATTCAGGAGTCTAAAATGAAAGAGGATCATATTGAGGATCAGGATGTAAAACACAAGGTAAAGAGAGACCAGACGGAGCCTCCTGAGAGCAGCACTGATGAACCACTTCAGCAGGTGGACTGTAAAGTAGAGAAAACACAGGAGAGTGAGGAGCTTCAGAGAGACGTGCCAGTAGAAAAAACAACTAGCATTACTGAAACTGAGCAGCCATGTCAGACACAAAAAGTGGTAGAAAAAACAGCTCAGGTGGCTGTAAATGCTGCAGAGGACACAGCTGTGGGAGCACCTGTAAGCAGGGAGGTGCCTCACATCATCGTGGAGAAGAGTCTGCCTGAGGAAGCAACTACTGACACCAAGATGGTGGATTGTGATGAGAAAGCAGTAACCGAGGCCGCAGCAGAGGCCCCAGCTGAAGTGAAGGAACAGGAAATTCTCACCTCTCCTGAAATAGAGACACCAGCTGAAACATCTCCGTGTGGGGAAAAGGAAGCAGCAGATGTTCCTGAGGATGTTGCACCTGTTGAGGTCATCACTGACTGTGAGTCTGCAGTACACGCGTTAGTGGAGGTGACTGAAAAAGCAGTGGATGAAAAAGAGATCCAAACTCAAGTTCAGATCGATCTTCAGGAGGTAACAAGTGAGACAACAGATGCTCAAACAGCTGAAGGAGAAAAAGAACATGGCGCTCTAATAGAGGAAACTGCAGTTGAGAGCCAGTCGACTGAATCTATTACTGAAGCTGATCAGGGGTCAGAGGTTAAAGCAGAGATTTCAAGTGAAGTAGTCAAACCTGCGATGCCAGAAGAAGTCAAGACAGATTCAGATAAAAAACAGCATGAAATACTTCAATCTGAACAGCATCAACAAGAGGAGTCATTAACTGACAGAGAGCTGATAACTGAAGCCAAAGATAAAACACCCACAGAGGACACTGGGACTGTTGCTCAGGAGATGGTGCATGTGGGTGATGAGTTAATCCTCCTTGTCCCCAAAGGACAAGCTTTAGAAATGGACATAGAGATGGACATAGAGATCAGTCAGTCGTCAGAGATGACTACAGGTGATACAGCAGCTCTCTCTGAACCTGACAGCACATGTGAATGTCTCATAGCACCTGAAACCATCACATCATGCCCAGAGACTCTCCAGGCCCCAAATGAAGAAACAATGACAGAGCCTCAACAGGAAGTAAAACCAGACGTTCTAAAGGAAGACGCACCGCCCAGAAACGAGTTAGACGATAGGTACTCTCCTCCAGTACCTGTGGAGGAGGCAAACACAGAGGAGCAAAGGATGGAGTGGGACGCTGAAGAAGACGAGGGCATCTTTTCCCCTCTGAGGAGCTTTACTCCCCTGGAGGATTTGTCTGGGCTACTCAGAGAGGATAAACAATCAGAAGCAGGAGAAATAGAGATGAACAAGGTGGAAGATGAAACAAGCATTGTTAAAGAGGATTCAAGTCCAGAGACTGATCTACACAGAGAGGATAAACAGTCAGAAGCAGCAGAAATAGAGATGCACAAGGTGGAAGAGGCCCCTGAAACAAGCATTGTTAAAGAGGATTCAAGTCTAGAGACTGATCTACACAGAGAGGATGTAGAACAAAAGATGGAGCAAGATGAGGCAGTTGCAGAGGCTCCAGAGGTGATCGTTGAGGAGCTTGAATATGAGATAATAACTAAACAGGACGCAAAAGAGATACCTGAAACACAGAGAGATGCAGAGGAACCACAGCCTGAGTCTGGTCAGGAGAGAGAAGAGAGGATGGAGGTGGTGGTGGAGGAAGAGGAGGAGGAGAAAGTCGTTGATCTGTCCCCAGAAGAAGAGCCCATTGAGGCTGACTATGAAATCATCGATGCAGAGGAGGAGAGTCAGGCCCGACTGGCTGCTGAGCTGCAGGGGATGGACTGGTTCTGTATCACCTGTGGAAGTCTGCTGTCAGAGGACGACTGTGTGTCTGGAGAGCATCACAACCACGAGGTGACTGCTGTGGACCAAGCCTACGAGGAAATCAAGGTAAGGTACTATGTGAATGGGAACACGCTTTATATGCACACATTAACATTTGCTTTGGAGTTTATATTGATGGCTGTCAGAGCAGTTTGTTCAGAAGTGGTACAACAAGAGGATAGACCTCTCTGTGGTCTAATTGAACCAAACATAATTAGTGTCACTATGTAGGATACTGTACTGTAGCCTACATTTTTTTATCTGTGCGTTAATGACTGTTTGGCAAACAAAAAGGAACATACATCCAGTTACCAGTTTAAAACTAGCTAAAACGAATAGAGTCCAATACAACAGTCCTGCAATAAATCTATCTTCATGAAGGTTATAATATTCAGTTTTGGTTGAAACTGTTTTAGAGAGGAATTGATTCATATGGTCATTTTGGAGACTGCAGTTTGTGGTGATGTTGAATTGCATTGCGTTATACTGACATGTGTTTGCTTTATTTTGTCCAATGAATTTATATCAATGAGAGTAGGCTAAATAACAGAAACACTAGGGCTGCACAATTTTGAAAAAAATATCTAATTGCGATTATTTTGACTGATATTGCGATATGATTTGCGATAGTAGAGGGAATGATTATTCTTACATCATTATTACTGAAAAACATATTATAATGATAAAAGGTGTGATTTTTGTGGGATCTGTACCAGACAAAGATGTTTTCTTAAGTCCGTAGAATATGATGTGTGGGCCAGAACATCTCTGCAGCTTGACAATATTTATTTTAAAATTGTATTTAGACACATTTCACATTTAACACATATTGCTATTTCAACAAATACAATGCAGATATAAAGACTGGAAGAAATTCTGCAAATGTATTTGCCGACCCTAATAAAATGTCCTGTGACCCACTTGTAGGTTGTGACCCAGTCTTTGGGAATAACAGCTGTACAGCACAACAAACTCATTAAAAGTTGTAAATGACTACTATAGACATCTATTCATTTAACACATTTAATTATTGCTGTTTAATTAACATTTATTTTAAGATAAATAGCTTAGTTGGAAAACTATTTATTATACTAGTTATTAACAACTAGACCATCAATAACTATTAACAGTACTTAATGCATGTTGTTGAGCAATGAGTACTGTTAAAGTAAAATGTATGGCTTTGTTAATATACACAGTATTAGTTAGATTATTAATGACTAAGGGTGTAGCAAAATGTTAAATATAGATTTAAAGGACTAGTTCAACATTTTGGGAGCAAATAAACATATTTCCCAAAATGTCGAAGTATTCCTTTTTAGATCAGATAACACGTTTTCTTTTTAATTTTTGTTCTGTTTGTGGCCTCAGACGTCTCTGACGGCGTCTCCCAAATGTTTCATCATCTGAGCAGGCTGGTGCTGAAATAACGCAGCAGCAGCAGTTCTCATGTGAGATGACATGCTGTAATCAAATAGCAGCTCATCATCATTTACCAGCATTATTACAACACACGGTTATGATCATTCACACTTTACTGGCATTAGTTTGGGTAATCATATCATAAAGTGGTTCTAAATTAGTCAGCTATAACGTTTCCAGTCATGCTGGCAGGGTGAAATGCCCTCAGGCTGCCGGCAGGCTGCGGCCGAGCGCCGAGCACATTGAACTGTTGTGATGTAATGCTCTGCTTTGATCCGTGGAAAGGTCTAGCGTGACATCATCAAATGGAGACTGATATGTGATCTGTTCACAAACGCTGTTCTCCCTATGGGTCAGTACAGGGTCAGCCATCTGCTTTTTTTCTACATTAATGTTATAGCACCCTCTAGCAATCTAAAATATATATTTTTGTTGTCATTTATTTGCAGTTTTCCAAAAGCCATCTGTCCAGTTTTTAACCTGCAAACTCAAGCTTTAGACCCTTCATTCACAGGAGACAAATGGGTGAAGGGATAACTAATAACAGTAAAGTATCTGACATCTAAATCAAAGGAAAGCTGGAACAAATTGAGAATGATCTAATGTCCTTTCCAGATTATATTTGAACCAGGTCTTGTGCATGTGGGATGTTGTATTTATGTGAGACATTGACAGCTGGACTGTAAATAAGACAAAGATCAAAGCTATAAAACAAGTCTGACTTCAGCACAAAGATGTGCAGTCTATTCAGATACTCTGCAGAGGGGGGAAAACGATCCAAGATTACCAAAACAACTTTGCAAAACTGTTTCCAGTCTATTTCTCTGAGCTACAATGTGCAATGCACTCCTGCACCTCTTCACACAGTGATGTGTGCAAGTGTGTTCTCACATTCTTCCTCACACACATGCACACACACCTGTCTTTTGACTTTTAATAGAGAGGCGGTCAGCTTTAAATGTGAGCTGTCAGTGTCCAGGTGGTGAAGGCAAAGGATTGCCACGTTCTTCCTCCTAAAATATCCTCCCTGATGATTCCCCTTAAAGCTGCAATAGGCAACATTTTGACCTAAAGATTAACCTGTTTTGTCTTTTTCGGTCTAAATAATAACAACAGAAAGGAGCAGCCATCTCATATTAACTGGGACTCCACAGATCCATCAAATCACACAAGTTTGGTGCAATCTACAAACTGCAATGAAGATCTTTTTCCTCAAAGGATAGGCTAATATTTGTTTTGTAGAGTAGAGCAGGGCTAATTACAACTAATATCTTTTTCAATATATGTGTATTGGAGTATTATTTTAGTTAGACTTGCAAAAATGTTTGCTTTGGGATATAAGGTGTAAAGAGTACTATAGCACTCAAGGTACTTTAAAGACATTTTTCTCAAGTAAAAGTGTACTTGTGTTAAAATGTACTTAAGTAAAAGTAAAAAGTAGGCTAGGTCACTTAAAACGTACTGAGAGTAGGCTACAAAATAGATTGCATGCCAACTTATACACAAGTGGAACAACATCAGCAACCAGACCCCATCTGTCCAAACCAACAGACAGGCACTCTGCAGTCTGTGCATACAACTGAATATCAATTATATAAATAGAACAGCCTTCCTCAGTGTAGCCTTACAAGAATGAACCAGAAGAGAGAAAACATAAAGGCTACAATTAAACAAAGATGATCAACAATAAATAAAACGAGCTATGGACAGACTACAATGTAAACAATATAAGCTCCACAGGCTGTAGCCACTAACACATCGCATAACAGCAAAGGAGAGACTTCACAGTTTACATCATGGGTGTATTAAGAGAACAGTTTACATACCTAGAAGTATGACACGCAACGTTGCTAGGCAACGTCGTTGCCACAATGACGTTCTCATCTGCAGAGTTCAGCAGTGTGTTGTTGTACTCACCTGTCTGAACGTCACCCTGTGAGTCTTGAGCACCTTGAAGTCATAAACTAGGGGTCAGCAACCTTTACTATCAAAAGAGCCATTTTAGGCACAAAAAAAAAAATCTGTCTGGAGCCGCAAAACATTTGAGCATTTATAGTCTCAGTATATACTATATAAGTCTAATGCAGTGAGGACCAAAGTGCAAATGTACCACAGAGTATTAGGGCCACATTGAGGGAAAAAAAATCTGAGATTTCCAGAATAAAGTTGTAATATTACGAGAATAAAGTCATAACTTTCCGAGAAAAAAAGTCGTAATATTACGAGAATAAAGTCATAACCTCACGAAAAAGAAAGTCGTAATATTTCAAGAATAAAGTCATAACTTTACGAGAAAAAAGTTGTAATATTACGAGAATAAAGTTATAACTTTACGAGAAAAAAACTCATAATATTACAAGAATAAAGTCATAACTTTACGAGAAAAAAGTTGTAATATTACGAGAATAAAGTTATAACTTTACGAGAAAAAAAGTCGTAATATTACAAGAATAAAGTCATAACTTTATGAGAAAGAAAGAAAGAAAGAAAATAACACGTAAAATGACTACTTTATAATATTATGACTTTATTCTCGAAATCTCAGATTTATTATTTTTTTCCTCAATGTGGCCCTAATACTCCGTCGTACATTAGATCTACAATGATAAATAAAAATGAAAATGTAAACAAAAAAACAGTTATTGATTTCTATTTTTAAAAAATCCACAGGGAGCCACTGGAGAGGGGCTAAAGAGCCAGTTTGCTGACCTCTGGTCTAAACAATCTGCTCCAGGTTCAACTTCTCTTCTCTTAATAGCATAATATAACCAGTCCACTGCAGTCTCTCTGGTCCCACTGCACTCTATACTGATTCAAAACGTTTTGAGCGTCAGATTACCAGCCTCAAACAGCAGAAAGTCCTCACCCTCCTTGGTAAAAGTTCCTCATCGCGGTTGTGTCACTTGGCGTGCAAACCATGAGGTGCATTGAGTCATTAATTTGCAACTTTTTTTTTTTTTTAACCATACCGATAATAACCACACCCCATGATTGTGCCTGAAGTGGCCCCGGCACCTGAACGCAACAGGTATCAGGTATTTCCGGGGTGTCATCACCACTCTGGACCGACACATGGAGCTGCATGGCGCCCTCCTGTGGCCGCAAACACACCAGCAGCTTCTTCTCTGCTGCAGCTGCAGATTTAATCTCCTTTCTTCTGGTCCACTCTCACACAGTTTATCAGGACTTTTTCATGTGACTTTTGTTTTTAATGTTTGTAATTTGTGACTGCTACCCTTTACGATAATATAATAATACTTTATTGTCAGACAGGTCTGAAATTTGTTTTGCATCACAGCAGCTCCATTTGCAACATCACAAAAAGGACAAAGACAAGAAACAAGGAGACATACATTTAAACATTACAATCACAGAAGACGATATTCAGGGCCCTTCAACGTACATTTGATCTGGGATTAGGCTCCATATTTAGTTTTAGGATTGACTGGTGTACAAAAGAGTGCTTCAGCCCAACCTTATCAAATCTTGGAATCCTGTATCTCCGATTTGATGGTAACAATTCATATTCACTGTTCAAAACATGGTTGGGGGTCAGAGACGATGGTGTTAGCCAGCCTTAATATGTTATTATGATAGGCTGATTCATAGAGTTTCTCAAGGGGTTGACCTACAAGTGTGTCTTTCATCAGGAGAAGCTGAGTGACTGGATCTCAGAGCTTCAGGGGAGGTCAGAGAACATCGAGGACTTGGTGTCTGAGCTCGAACTGGCCTACAACTCTGTAGAGGTAAAACAAACTGTTTTCACATTTAATACTAAAATGTTGATGATACACTATTTTTAATTTGTGAATATAATATCTCTGTTTTTAGGACCAGTTTGTGGAGAGCGAGGCAGCGATGCAGGCGCAGAATGAGGAGATGATGGCTCTGGTGATGGAGCAGTACAACAACATGTCTGTCAGCATGGAGGAGGAGAAGAAGGCCAAACTGGAGCAGCTGTATGACCAGATTGTCTCCTTCCAGGAGAGCATTGACTCTGCCAAGGCCACGTTGGAGACCACCGCCAGGGAGGCTGAGACTGACGCACGGGTGAGTCCTGAGCTTTATTGATCAGTGGTATCATATTCGGCCAATTATCAGGGTTTATGTCCAATTTCTGACAAATCCCTTTTCAATCTGTTCTCCCACTAGTCACCTGATGACATCCATGCAAGGTAATGAGATTTCAGTGAAGCGAGTGTGGTCTAACAATACAGTTTGCTGCTTGACCTGCAGAGTTATAACCTAACCTCTGCTCAGTATATAGACATTCTTTTGCCACTAATTTGTGGTTGTGGCCAAAGACTAAAATGCTGTGGTTGTGTGGTCAGTCTCAATGCAGCTCTGGACTCAGCCATGTCACTGGAGCTGGGTCCTAAGGGACTGCTGGTGTTCGAGGACTATGCCAAGGGCAACACGTCCAGCTCTCAAGTCGCACAGCGCAAGGGGATCCCAGGTAGGTCTGATATAAACACATCTCTGCAGATACACCTGACATCTACATGAAGTCTTGTGCCATTTTGCATTAAATGTGAATCTTGTATGTCTCCTGGTTCTGTGCTTCAGTGCCTCAGAGGCCTACACTGCAGCCTCAGGAGCCAGGCTCAGCCACCAGCACCAGTGTCACTGTTTACTGGAAGGTCAACCCTGGAGATATCATAGACTGCTTCCAGGTCTACTGCATGGGGGATCCACAGGGAGGTAAACACTTTCAGGATGGGATTTAAACTGGCAAATGGTGGCCAAAGTTCAAAGTGCTCTCTTATGTATTTTTTTTTTAATCACCATCTACCTACATTATGAACAAAGTGCATGTGTTGTGGCTGCTGTTGTCCACAGCTGTGTCAGAGGAGTACCGTGTGACAGTGAAAGAGAGTTATTGTGTCCTGGAGGAGCTGGAGCCTGACAAGACCTACAAGGTGTGGGCGATGGCTGTCAACTATACCGGCTGCTCTCTGCCCAGCGAGAGACTCTCCTTCAGAACTGGTCAGTCTGCTCACTGGAGCTAAAGTTACCACAATAGAAAGCATCATTATATTCTTTACTAGCACTGTGAAGGGAGTTTAGATTGATAATTTCATGTTATTTTTTTTAGAGTATCTATATTTCTGGCTGTCCAGAAAGACTCTCAAAGACAAAAGTTAATTTCAAGCTATTATTGACATCTCGTTCTCTTTGTGGCAGCTCCATCAGTGCCAGTGATTGACACGGAGCGCTGTACTGTCATGTGGGATTCAGCCACGCTGTGGTGGAGCTCAGCCAATCAGACTCCTGAACAGAGTTACACCCTGGAGTACTGTCGCAAGTATGAACTGGAGGGAGAGGGGCTCAGGTGAGCTGCACATTTCAATCTACTTTGAAATATTTTATACTCCAAGGTTTATTCTTTTAATGTCAATGTGTGCATGTATGTGTGTGTTTGTGATGTACTCCTATAGGTCCATCTCAGGTATCAGAAGCTGTGAACAGAGGGTCCTCCTGCAGCCCAATGAGAACTATCTGTTTTACATCAAAGCTGTGAATGAGTCTGGAGCCAGCGAACAGAGCGAGGCTGCTCTCATTTCCACTAAAGGTAACAAAACACACACTTAAACTTGTGTTTGTACTTCTATTATAAAAACAGTACAGAGTTCCTGTAGTTTTATATTATTTTCTCTCACCTGTAACTGTTTTTCAGGGACGAGGTTCCACCTGCTGAACGCCTCAGCTCACCCTGCTCTGGAGCTGTCACTTGACCAGACCACCCTGCACTACTCTCAGGAAGCACATGGAGACACACCATCCACAGACAAACAGTGAGTTTCAGTCAGCTCCTACCACTCAACCTTTTAAAGAATAATGTGTAAACCAGAGTTTTGTGTGTGTTTTCTAGGTGTCCATCCATCCTGGGTGAGTTGTTGCCGGCACAGGGTCATTACTACTGGGAGACCCTTGTGTCAGGAAGCACAGCTTACAGGCTTGGAGTGGCGTACAGCACAGCCAATAGAAACATCCCACTGGGAGAAAACAGCCTGTCGTGGTGTTTGCAGTGTGTCCCTACACCATCAGGGTATGCATAAAAGCATTTCATCCCCATTTACTGTACTTCCCATCTCTGTTCTGGTCTAAACCCTCCTGTCTCCACTCTCTTGTCTGTCCAGCTGCAGGTTTCAGCTGCTCCACAACGACGCTCAGTCCAGTGTGTTTGTGATTGAGATGCCTGAGCGAGTGGGTACTCTCCTGGATTACCAGCTCGGTCGTTTATCTTTCTACAATGCCCAAAGTGGTCAGTTGTTAGGCGCTTTCTGCCAGCGCTTCACCCAGCCGTGCCACCCTGCTCTGGCCCTGGAGATGCCGGGCAGCCTGGAGGTCAGCATGGTGCTGGAGGCGCCGGAGTTTACCAAGGACAGCTAGCTCTGCTGTCTGCCTCACACACACTGAGGAGTTTACAGTTCATGTTGGACATATATTGATTTGAATGATCTTAGTGTGAAATGACCATTGTTGCATTATTGAGAAAGCTACAGATCTGACAGGACATAGCATGTACTGATATCCCCCCTTTAAAGGCAGAAGACATACTGGGTCCCATTCTTTAATGGGTTTGTGTGTTTTTATTGAGATTGAATCTAATCAATATAGTGCAAGTTTTCTCTGATTAACAAGGAAATATTAACGTTAATCAAAATATCTTGTAAATACCAAAGACAGTGAAAGGCAGTGGAAATGAATGATGATGTGTGAAATGCAACTGGATTGAAATTTAGTGCCTTGCATATTTTCACAAGTGAGTGTCTTGTATTTTGTTTTGGTCGAAGGAGTAAAAGTGAAATGTTGTGGATCATTTTGTAAATTTGACCACAACATATGCTGATGTGATTGTTTTGTACCGTAAATGTTCTTTGATTTACTCATGTTCAGTTCTCTCCTCTTTATTTAAACCCTTACTGATAGGTACTGTCTGCATATTAAAGTGAAACACACATGGTATCATTACAAAGTTTAGGCCCTGAGTTTATAGTTCCAAGAAACATACTGTGGCACTTTTGAACTGTATTTCATATTGTGAATTTGTGTAAATAACCTTTGTAAACAGATGTGATCTCTTCTATATTTTATGTTTTCCTTTTCTTTGTCTTGTAAACTGACTTCAACATCTGAGCTGAATGAACATATTTTTCTATTTGCACAACTGGACTGATTGTTTGTTGTCAGCTCATTAGCTTTCGAACATACATTCACCACTGGAGGGCGTCATCACTCCGTTAGCTCTAATGTTGGCTCAAAATACATTTCTGCCACCAATCCTAACAACTTCTGCAGAATCTATCATGCACTTAGACGTCCAGATTGCTTCTGATGACTTGCAGCTACTGTAGATTTGGTAGCTGACAAAGCTACATGGTTCTCCAGGGGACAAGTCATTAATTATTACGAAACAATTTTTCCAGGCAGTCGCACCTTTTCCCCCCTCATCTCTGACACCTTTCCTCATTTCTGGGTAAACAGAGAGAGGTGGAGAGTGAAAGGAAGAAGAGGGGAGCGGGGCAAACACATGCAGACCATCAGGGAACAGCGGCTGGCTTCCATGTGATCTGTTGGACTGCTCTTTGAAAAGTCACAGCCTCATTTTACTGGAACTGAGACTGATAACACTCTGGGTTGGGAAATTGGAACCATTTTTATTGTATCTGAACTCTGGAAGGATCTTTATCTTTATCTGTTACAGTGGAAAGTTAAGACTGGGGACTGTTTTTGTACCTCATCTCAACACCAGACTTCTTTGACACCATGATTTATTCTTCAAACATATATTTTTCTAACTCAGAAAGCTAGAAAACAGGACAATAGTGCAGCTAAACCACCGAAATCGAAAAGATGGAAACACAAGATAATTCTTTTTGACAACAGATCCAAATGTTGTATTTATTTCCCTTTACCACCCTTGTTAAACAGCCAGCCAAGAGAAGCCTCAGCAGGAGTCTCTCCCTCACGTGACCGGTGACTTCTATAATATCTGATGTCAAGTATGCATCATCTCCTTTCAGCTGAAGTATACTCTCAGTTTTTCCATGTCTAAGGCCAAAAATCAAACAAAGAGCTCTCTATTCTCCCAACATCTAAACAACTGATCACACAATACACATGGTGGGTTAGGGTGGAAGCGACTGTAATTACTACTGGAAAGCAAGTCAGCCAATAGCACGCCTTGCTGCATCAGCTTAGAAGATTGAGGAGACGTCTACCTCCTTTAAAGCACAAAATAGGACACGAATTTCTCTCATATAATTCCAATTAGGCTTCAGTTGACTGTTTATAGGCACATTTAGTGAAATGATATTAAGATTTTTATTTTGCTTAACAAAAAAGACAGCGGTCATGGTTTGAATTATCATATTTGTATTACAATAATATGATGACAGTTGTTACCAACCATCCACAGAGAATGAGTAACAGAAATGACAAAGATAATTCATGGCAATGTATCAAAATTATGAACCGTTTTGACAATTGTACAAAGACACCAGCAGTCATGAAGGCACACTGAACCCATATGGTCCTCACAAGCCTGTTTGTTGTCCAACAACACACACACACATCAATGAATGCTTTTGTTTCAGGATATGGTGCTTTAAAGGGAATGTAACCATGAAGAGATTTTTTTGGAAGTTGCAAGAGCCCATGTAACTTTACAAAGTATTAATCATTTCAGACTGAGACACAGAGAAATCATGAAAGTAATCACATGGAGTAGTAGACACAGTTCAGCGGTGTATAAGCTGTGAGGATATTAGGGAACATGACAGTAAAAAAAAAAAAAAACACAGTGGCAACTCATTTCAATGTCCAATGTCAGAAATTCAGACGTTGAAAATAAAGCCAAAAAAGGCAGCTAATGAGACATTCCCAAATGGGACAGACACTTCAGTTTTAACAAGGTGTTAAACAGGCACAGCAAATGACAACACGGCACAAAAATCTAAACAAAATAAATGTTGGCTGTGGGAAAACCATGGCAACGGGAGCGAGAGGATTGTTAATGACACAGTATATCTGGCATAACATATAAGAAATTATAATTGAAAGACACACTGGTTTCTGATAGTCCTTGGGGAAAACTCACACAAACACACATTAGTCCCGCATATTTTGGATGAATACGTTAATACAGTGTGTATAAATTACCTCAGTGTATCTAGCAAAAGATTGTGAAGAAGCTGATCAGCCCTATTGGAGGAAACCACAGGTAAATTGCATTGATTTTAAATCATGAAAATATTTACAACTATACAAGCTATACAAGGCAGAGAGCAAAGCAAAGTGATCGGTTAGTCCTGGTCATGACTGCTTATATACTGTACATTACACTAATTTAAATGTCTTTAGAATTTACAGAACATTTGTACAGTGGATATGAAGAAGGACGTGAGCTCAGAGCGGTGCTAGAGGCTCTGAGGTCACCCGGGATAAAGCACTGATTTATAAACCGCAGTAAACTAAGATAACTAAACAAATCTTCCCATATAGTGCTCTAGCACAACACTACTATTTTAGTGATCAGTGCATCTTTAACTAAGTTCAATATCCTCATGACAGAGGTGAGAACATTTCTACATGTGTCCTATGGTGCATCAAATGTAGTGTGATGAAAAACGGAAAACAAAATTGAACAGAAATGACATATTTCTTACAGAAAACAAAATAAAGAAGAGGTTACGTGGTCCACTCAAAAAGGTCAAACAATGACACTTCTTTTCCCTGCTGGACTTTTCATTTCCTTCGGCTTTCTTTTGAACTTTCTGTGTCTTTCTCATCAAACACTACTTCATAGCATTCCATCCATAACCACATACATGCGCTCAACCTTTTTAAAAAACCCTCGCACATGCACTTTTCCCTTCTCCTTCAGACCAACATCTTTCAAATCTATCATCATTATGTTTAAAATAGTCCCTTTTAATAATTATGTAGTCATACGTCCATTCATTTTTTTTAGGTTATTTTCCATTCAAACTATAGTTCGGCTTCAGATTCAGAACGGCACCTTTCATCTAGATGCTGTTCCTCCATTCATCTATCCATCAGGAATGGATCAGGGTGGATCAGGGTTGACAGGTCAGGGGTCAGGCAGGAGTAGAGCTCTTCTCACTGGCCAGACTGGATTTGGGGTCTGGTCTGTGGGGTTTGTGCTGAGGGCTGCTGCGAAGGTTGTCATCCATCTACGGTACAGGATGTCCAGTTTAGTTAGAGCGCACATGCACAAGCAGAAAGTAATATGACAATGATTCAGTAAGACACGCTACATATAGTACAGCTGAGTCTGTACCTGCCAAACGCAACCATGCACCCATGCAAAGAGACGATAAAAGGAAAGCAGAAGCACCTTCTCTATCAAGTTGGACTCTTTGTTTACAAGCTGGGTTAGTTTCTGGAGGTTGGCATCCATTGTTTCCTGAACAGGTGGGGGAGGACCTGGAGAGAAATGATGTAAGGTGACACCCACAGAAGAGGACAGCAGAGAGGAAAAGTGTTAAGCCAATGAGCAGCACCCAGAAATAGAGCAGAGACAAAGAGCAAGCATGCAGTGAAACAGACATGAGAAGAAGGAAAATGCTGATGATTAGTTCGGTTAGTTGTTTTGTGTGCTTGTGTGTTGTAATGTATGTAAAGTAAGACTTGTGTGTGGATTTCACCAAGCAGAAGCCCCAAGAGTGTGAGTATTTCCAGCGATCTTACAAGGGTGGTCCGTGCTGAAGTAGATTGCGAGGATGCTGTCACAAAAGCTTGTGAGGTTATCCAGCTGTCTGAGGTGGCTCTGCAGAGGGCTACTGGGGAGACTGGCTTTGTAAATTGGAGCCACAAAACCAAACACAAAGGCGTCCAGACTGGTCGGCCTACAAACACAAACACAAAGACCAGCGATATACGGCTATGATGCAACAAAAGTATTATTACTCATAGTGTCAGTGTTTTATAAATACAATTAATAGTTTTCTCTGAATGAACACTGGAAAGCATGACTTCTACGTCTGATTAAGACAATATTTACATCCACATTTTTCAGGCTTTTTCATCTTTTCTGTACATATATGGTCCTTCAAATAACATTTAAGAACTCACGAGTCGCCAAAAAAGTAGTTTGCGGTTCCCAGTCTGTAGGAGAGGAGATTCAGGCACTCTTTAGCATCACTGTAGATCTGAGGAAGACAGTGAGAGAGATGTACAGTTACACAGAGTTGACTTACAACATGTGACTGATGAATCATATCAATATTTACCTTTCCCTCCACCTCAGTGATTCTGTGTAGCGGCGCCTCTCCTTTGGTGAGAAGAATGCGGGATAGGGCAATGTTGGCATGGCGACTAGGGACGAGAAAGTTAAGAGGGAATGGCGAGCGTGAAGCAAACCATGGCCGTGTCAGATTGGCGTAGTTTTCTGCATCCACCCAGAAAGTGTGCAACTGTGGGACACAAAGCATCATGCTAAATATTAACAGTGCTCACAGATTAGTTCTTGTCAGGGAACAAGCAGAGGAGAGATGGTGTTACCAGAGCTGGTCGTAGTTTCTCTTCAAGCAGGGCGATGTATGCCATGGTGTCTGCTCCTTGTCTGGCTGTCAGCTCAAAGTCTGCATTAAACCTCTGGAAAAAAGAAAAAAATCACAAATATTACAGTGGAGTTACTAAATCTGCTAAACGGGTTTGGGGACACATTGACCAGGTGGTGGAAAGTGAGCAGCCTTGGCATCATTCTTACCTGTTTCCTCAGGAAGTTGAGAATGTGTGCAGGTTCTTGAACTGCAGAGTCTCCACACAGCAACTCTGGGACTGTCGCTGCAGTTTGAATGACAGAGGTTAAGTTATTGAAGAGTGGCGTTGCATCTGCATTAACATGTTATTAAGGTTTTGTAATTAACTATGTATTGTGTACCTATAACTTACATAAATCCACTCTATTTTGGAGCCCAATCAAATGCATAAAAACATTAAAACCATGCATGTGTTTTTCAACTTTTTCTGGCACATTTTTGGGTCCACAAAATTTTTGTGACTGTGGCAATTAGTGTTAGTTGTCATATGACTTTAAGTATGCATACTGGTGTAGTGTAGTGTTATCTTCAAAAGCATGAAGGAAGCTCCAAATGGATTACACAACTTCTATGGATATATATAGTATTTTCCAAACTAAAATGTACTGTATTTAAAAAATGTTCCTATATCAGTCATAAAACTCTCTGTTGACTACGTATGTATAAACTCCATGTGGTGTCTGGACCGCAATGTTATGTAATTCTGGTTTATGTGAAGCTGCAGCCCACCTGTTAGAGTTTTCCATGTCCAGTCTATAGGAGAAACTGTGACTTTTGCCCCAGAAAACTTTGCGTATGCCTGAAAGAAAACCCACACTTTAATCAGGAAAATTATAAAAAAGAGAGCCAACCTTTAGTGCGTATATGATATAAAAGTCTGTCGAAGATATTATGCTGCTACTATCCAAATGTAAAAGCACTTCGGCATAACTTTCAGTTGAATACTTCCTGAGCTGTACGTAGCCCAAATGCATGACGGCTGAGTACGATATCAATCTTGTAATGCTGCTGGATGCTAACTGCAATCAAAGTACCCTCAGTAGGGATTTGGCACTGACTCTAAATGATTTAACACAAGGGAAACAGCTTCATTTACAGAGAGAGGAAAAACAAGCAAAACCACATGCTGGAAAAATTAAAAAAAAACGCACCAAAATGAAGACAAAAATATGTAAAACTAAAATCACTTGGGGCTGCAACTAACAATTATTTTCATTATTGAAAACT
Organism: Sebastiscus tertius; assembly: GCA_916701665.1. Taxonomy (NCBI): domain Eukaryota; kingdom Metazoa; phylum Chordata; class Actinopteri; order Perciformes; family Sebastidae; genus Sebastiscus; species Sebastiscus tertius. The sequence goes on from CAKAOH010022004.1 coordinate 17,911, forward strand.
ATCACAAATTTTTGGACTCCAGGGTGACTTCAAATGTCTTATTTTGTCCGACTAACAGCCCAACACCCAAAAGATATCCAGTTTACAATTATATAAAACAGAGAAAAACAGCAAATCATCACACTAACTGGAGCTGCTATAGGAGCAGAGAATACTTGGCATGAAAAATAATTGAAAAAAATAAATAAGTTAATGTCTTTCGATAGACTAATCGATTAATCATTTTAGCACTAAAACCAATGTTACCTTATCTGCTACCTGAAAAAAATGTGATTGTTCATATGATTTATTTTTCTTGTTCCTATTTTCTAAAATGTATTAAAGGTCCCATATTGTAAAAAGTGAGATTTCCAGGTCTTTTATATTATAAAGCAGGTTTAAGTGCTTTATAAATACTGTTAACGTATCAAAATGCTCAATATACAGAGGAATACACACAGCCCGTATTCAGAAATTGTGCGTTTGAAACAAGCCGTTAGGATTTTTTGTCCATTTGTGATGTCACAAATATACAATATTTAGACCATTACACGGTTTTAAACATAAACATTCTAAATGTGTCCCAGTTTATTTCCTGTTGCAGTGTATGTAAATAACATCAGCAGACAGGAAGTAAACATGGACCCAAACTGTTGCCTGGCAACGCAATTCCATTGCAATTCCGTTGCAATGCACTAAAATGGAGCGTTTCAGACAAGAGGGTGAATACAGGTATATTCAGACAGCCAGTACGAGGAAAATAAAGTTTTTTTTAACATTACAGCATGTAAACATGTTCTAGTAGAAATACAAAATACAAGTAAGAACCTGAAAATGAGCACGATATGGGACCTTTAATGGTCACACACTGAAAACACCAGGTACAATAAGGAAATAAGTATCTAAATAACTATCCCTGACAAAACACGTTTATACATATATTAAACTGCGGTCAATAAACCAACACAACCCAAAACAAAAGGCATTAGTATCACTAACTATAAGTGCTAATAAGGGTGATATGTCATCTTGGACAGATCATTAGTGAAAGTGTCACCTTGTGGCAAGAGCTGTAACTGCATGGATTCACTGAGACAACATAATAAACAACAAACAAACAGCTCAATGTTAGTTTTCTGACATGGTTATCACTACATCTGTAAAGAAAACTGGATATCTTTTGGGTGTTAGACTGTTAGTCGGACAAAATAAGACATTTGAAGTCACCTTTGGAGTCCAAACATGTGTGATAGTTTTCAATAATGAAAATAATTGTTAGTTGCAGCCCCAAGTGATTCGGTTTCACATATTCTTGTCTTCATTTTGATGCGTTTTTTTTTATTACTACATCTGTAGTAATAACTAGCTATGGAAAGAGAGAGGAACATAACCACATACATTAAAAACTGGGGTCAATAAACCAACACAACCCAAAACAAAAGGCACTAGTATCACTAACTATAAGTGCTAATAAGGGTGACATGTCATCTTGGACAGATCATTAGTCAAAGTGTCACCTTGTGGCAAGAGTTGTAACTGCATGGATTCACTGAGACAACATGATAGACAGATAAACAAACAGCTCAATGTTAGTTTTCTGACATGGTTATCACTACATCGGCCACCACCTATAGCTAGCTATGGGAAGAGAGAGAGAGGAATGTAAACACACACATTAAAATCAACAAGCTCAACAAGCTGACCTTGAAGGACCACATTGTTTATATCAATAAGAGTGACTTCTGACAGCTAGACACACACCAAGCACACACCACGCAGTCATCACAGTTAATGAAGCAGCTTTGGTAAACATAAAGCTCAACTAGAGATGTTATTATTATTAGTTTCTATCCTTGCTAGCTAACATGAGCAGCTAGCAGACTGCAGCAGTAGTTAGCATGGGAGCTAACAGAGACACACACAGAAAGACGCACAGAGAGCAGGAGAAGAAACATTTCCTCCTAAAAGTAGGGCTCGATATGTAAGTATAAGTAGATGATGATGTTACCAGGACGATGAGAGACTCAGTGTGGACTGAAGGTAAACCCCAGTCTGCTCCCCAGCAGCTCAGCTCCATGGCAGCAGCCATGTTGTTGCTACATGGAAGCAGCTGGTGACGTCACGGGGTACCTGTCATCATCAGCAGAGGTGAAGAGATCAAGAGAGAGAGGAGATGCTACACACATTATGTGTAGAGCACATTTCAGCAACAGGGCAATTCAAAGTGCTTTACATAAACACTCAAGAACATTGCAACAAAGTGCAAAAGAACATTAAGACATAATTAAAACAGTTATAAAAACATAAAAACGTGTGTGTGTGTGTGTACGTAGGTATGTATATGTGTATATGTATGTATGTGTGTATGTACATATATATTAAATTATTTTTTTTGTTTTTTTCTCTTCTTATTATTATTATTTCATGACTTATTTGTGGATACTCTCCCTGTGTTGTATTCTCTACAATTTTAATTTTATGTATCCATGATTGAGAATCAGTTAGGTCTCTTGTGGCCGGGTGTGGCTGTCTGTGTGGATGTTGTTGTCAGGTATGATTGACTGATGTGTTGTGTCACGGGTGAGTGTTGTTCAGAAAAACAAAACTTAACTTTCCCTGTATAGTGACTGTTTTATTGATTATTGATAATTAATAGAAATAGAGTATAACACACAAGAGTAACAGTTATAAGATCATTATTTGATTTAATAAAAGGCAGCAGCAAACAGGAAAGTTTTAAGCTATGATTTACAAGAACTCAGAGTTGGAGTTGGTCCTGCAGGTTTCTGGGAGCTTGTTCCAGATATTTGGTGCATAAAAACTGAACTTAAGCAGACCTGATCCAGATGAACCTGAGAGGTCTGGATGGTTCATAACATAGCAGAAGATCAGAAATGTATTTTGGCCCTAAACCATTTAGTGCTTTGTAAACCAGCAGGAGTATTTTGACCATCAATTCTCTGAGAGACAGGGAGCTAGTGTAGAGACCTCAGAACTGGACTGATATGGTCCACTTTCTTGGTCTTGGCATAAGAATGATAATGGGACATATATAGTGGATATTAATGTATTTTGAAGATTTTTTGAGGATTGAGTCTCTGACTCATTATGTCATTCAACTATAATGGTTCCCAGTAAAAACTTTACTTCAGTAATTTAAAACTTTACATTGGTACGTAATGGTGAAGTACTCATGAAGGAATCAAGCCACCCTAGCTATAACTCAGCATGATGCACCTTTATGAGAGGGTGCACACAAGTAGTAAACATAATGAGAAAGAAAACAACATGGATGAGAACATGTAATGACATCAATGAGAAATCCACAGTGTTTTGAAAAAGGGGAAATTTGAACCACAAATCCATGACAACTGGGCAGTACTACCTGCTGAGAAAGGTGTGTGATTTGATCGACAGATCCAGAGCAGTTAGCCTACTGATGGACCTTGTGGTGAGACCGTATTGCCATCCAAAGTCAGGAATGGACTCTCAATCTCAAATTTATTTATTACTTTTATTGGGAAATTTAGCCCCTGATTCAGAATGTAAAACATTAATATGGCCAGTGTGCATAAAGAATAGAAACTGACTCTTACACACTGGTTCATTAATATACATCTAATATTAATCAAGTCCATTTTTGTTTATGTAGCCCAAAATCACAAATTTGCTTCAGAGGGCAAGAGACTGACTTACTTTATATCAGGAAAGGAAGAGATCTTTTCATCTGCTATTTTGATTTTCATGTAAAAAAAAAAAATGTCAAATAGTGATTTTCAATTTTATGACATTTGACTTATTTTCAGCAACAATAGCATGACGTCTGATAGTCAGACTGTTGAAGGCTGCCAGGTGTTTGGTCGGAGACCAGACAGCCAGACACAAACGGATGCGTGGTGATAATGCTCTGAGGGATGGTAAATGTCTCTCTTTGGCTCGGACCAGCTGAGATGTTGAAATGTACTTGAGGTTTGTAGAGAAATCTTTGAGACGAGTACCAGACATCTATCATGAAATGTTTCCAGGGTCCCATAGTCCTTCCCTTTCCACATTCTCCAACAACTGGGATTTAGAAAAGGTTTACAGAGGCATGTAGAACAAGTTAGATTAAATTAAATTAAAATGAAAAACATCTGGTATACAGTTATGCAATTTAACCAGCTTACTGGAGATGAGGAGATCAAATCCACCTCTATGACACAGGTACATGATGTTTGTGAAAAACAATGGCCAGCTGGAAGCAAGTTTTCCTCCTCTAAGACCCAGGCACAATCCATTTCATTTTCTAGAGTTGGCTGACTGTGTACAGGTTGATTTAGAGAACCTTTTATATTATATTACAACCCAAAAGACATAAAGACTCAAGGAATAACAGTTTCATTTTGACTCTCAATAAAATAGGATCATAAATACATAAAGTGCTCACATTTAGCTCATGCAGTATAAGTGATACATTTAAAAAACAAACTGCTTTCCAGATTAAAAGATTTACAGAATAAAATAAAATAAACCCATTTAAGCCCCCCCTGTGTGACATACAGCATATATATCAAGTAGCACTGGGCCCATTCATAAACACATGAGTGCAAAATAAAAGAAATAAGTTCATATATGATTAAGTAAGATGTGGATAAGATAAATAAGCTCATATAAAGCAGGTGAAATTTAGGTAAAGGAAATAACCACATATATAAACAAATAAGATGCAAATATAAGAGGTGATTTCTCAGGTATAAGTAATGCAGAAGTCTGATGATCTCTTTTTTTTAGAATAAAATACTATGTATAATGCCTTTTTATTGTTTTAAATATCTAACATGTAGTAATAATATTTCAGTTTTTACACACAGAGACAACATACTGTATAATTTATCATTTGATGGAAGTAGTAGCAAGGGGACACTCCCTCAGACTATTAAAATAGTCCCCACACTGTGCCACTTTCGCAACAGTAGAGTGCAAGGACACTCCCCTTTGCTTTAAAAGCTGTGCTGTGTGCACAAAACCATCTCACCTCTGCTGAGATTTTGCTTCAACTGCAGGATTTTTCCACCATTCTGTGTTAAAATAGGTGATTGAGCTGCGATACTCTTACTGATCCACAAGTGGAAACTTCAGGAGCGCAGCCTCTGAATGATGGATGTGTGGGCCAGAGCAGCGGCTCTGTCTCTGGTTCTGCAACAGCTGGTGCTCACTGTCACAGCTCAAGGCATTAGTAAGTACTCTTCTTCACCATCCATGTCCTTCTGGAAAACATATTTGTGTCTGTAGATCAGCACATTTCCATTTCAAGCTGCTTTTTTTTTTCCAGTTATGTATTCCTAACAATCTGTTGTCTGGTCTTACAACTTCTAATCTGCAGCAAGCCCTCAAATAACAAGGGTAACTCTGCTAATTTGTTTGGCTTTTTTTGTGGTTAATAGAATTTGACGTCCGGGATCGAGTAACAGTCTGACCTAAATAAGTAAATCAGATGGTAAAACAACACTAAATGCCATCTGAGAAAGTGTATGTGCAAACCTTTGATTTGCCTGGAATCTACACGCAAATGTTTCCGTGTAATATCCTGTCACTTTGTATTATTCTTGAATTCAGCCAAAGGCAGTGTGCAAGTGTTTCTGTGTGTATGTGTGTAAGTGTCCGTACATGTGAGTGTGAGTGTGAGACAGTGGATTTGTTCCAGTGGAAAGAGTTTACTGCTGCTCCTTTCTGCAACTCCGGTCTACCACTCTATAAAACACAGCAGGATCCTAACATGAACGTGCACTTACACACGCACACACACAGGCACAGTGTCACACATAATAAAGTGCAATAGTGCACTGACTCAGCAGTAGCAATCCACACTGCGAGCCATTGCCATCAAGACACACACTCAGACATCTCTCCATTAATAGAGTGTTACGACCCGGCCTAGGGGAAACCCTGGCGCAACATGAATAATGAGGCTCCCCTCTCCCGAGCTCCCAAAGACAACCAGCAACGAGGAATTTGCAGCCCTTTAAAAGGTTTATTAGGGTTAAGATAGACTATAGCAAAATAATAAATAAAACTTACCTACTTAAAAGAAAGGACACAAAAGATAAATACTAACCTAACTCCTACTGAAAAACAGGAGAAAAAAGGGTTAAACAAAAGGCTGCCTGCCCCGACCGAACCTGGGCTGTATATCTGTTCGCAAATTTCATTTTTACAATCCGCTGGTTTTTCTGGCTGGATGTTGAGACAGGAGAGCCCGCTGGCACTGAGGGAACCCGGCCTTTTGAATCAGTGTCTTGAGGCTGGAACCAATCAGATCAATCTACACACCTACACCCAATCAGCCACCTTGCCAAGCTTACCCGCAGCTCATCACACACACTCACACACACATCACAGAGAGAGAGAGAGAGAGAGAGAGAACAAAAGGATCCAGCACAGAGCACATTACAGCACATACACAGAATACAGAAATAAATGTTCGTACGACCTCGGGGTCGTAACACCTCCCCCTTTAAAGATCAAACATTTCTCCCCTTAAATAAATGTTCGATTCACGGGTCACCAGAACGTGAAAGGGCATCAGCCATAACATCATCCTTTCCTCTCTTGTGCCGAACCTCACCCAACTCAGCACTACTTACTGCGTACCAGACTGAGTGCTCCTAAGCTTCTTGCACACTATTAACTGACCACTATACTGTCTGTTTCCCTCACTGTGTGTGTTAAACTGTTCCTTTCTCTGAACGTCTTTTGTCCCAGTTATGGTACAATGCGTCTACAGCAGTGTGATTCAGCTGTTTAACAGTCCTCTCCTGTGTTAGTCTATGACCTGCTGGTGTCTCCGGACTGCCTGCCAGACTTGCTCCAAGGCAGCCTGAAGAACAAAGGGCGAGATGAGGCCTTCATCCTCTCCTCCTTCAGGCTCCACAGCAAGGCCCCCACCTCTCTCTACAGTATCATCAACCCCAAAGACAACACCAAGTACCTGGAAGTCAGCATGCAGGCCAAGCTGAGCAAGGGTGAATTATTCTACTAACACATATAACAGTGTTTTAAACAGACTACATTATCAGCTATCTGTTTTAACTTGTGTTCTCTTGCTGCTTCTCTGTTCTGCATTTCTCGCTTCTCTCCATTTCTAGTGACCGTTCGTTACCAGAAGACTGATGGCAGATTTGTCACCACCAGTTTCAACCACCCTTCCCTGTCAGATGGCCGAGATCACCATGTGATGCTACATGCCAGCGGTCTACAGGGCGGTCCACCTCGCCTCAACATCTATGTAGACTGCAGACTGGCGCACACTTTGGAGGATCTGCCGGCTGCGTTTGGGTCACTTCCCCCCGGTTCCAACAAGGTGGCACTGAGGACCTTGCAGTCAAGTGGACAGGTGAATAAGACATAATAACATTTGACAGCAGAGATATGCTGCATAGAAAAGTAGTCAATATTACAGCGTAAATATGAATACTGTTTGAGCAGTGCAATAACTTGATAGACATATGCCACATGCATTTCATTCCGAGTTATCTCTGTCTGTTATTCCTGTGTAAGGATGAACTGACAGACTTGAAGCTGGTGATAGAGGACACCATAGACAATGTGGCAACTCTGCAGGACTGCAGTGTGGATCAGCGTGAATCTCTGCAGCTGCTGAGTGAGAACAGATTGCGACTGACTGTCTGACTTCACCTCATCATTTGAACTTTAACCTGGTGTTGTGTATCTAATTCTGATTTGTGTAATCCACTCAGATATCCAGGGAGGCAGGACGGCACGCGACCAGGCCACCATGCAGGAGCTGAAGAGCATGTTATCTGAGATGAAGGAGCTGCTCCACAAGCAGGTAACCTGCTCTGTGTCCCAGTCTTGTGTGTCTCACATGGGTAACTCCTGGTGGGAAGGGAAATTGATGATTTGGTATTTCAACTCAGCTCTAATAAACAGTCCAATAATTTGATAATGTTGTGTGCCACCTTTATGGTTGCGTTTTTTAAAACCAGGTTGATGCTGAAATGAAATGAAATGGAAAAAGTGGAGGAATGTGGGCTGATTCGCAACCATTTGGAATTTCCTTTTTCTTCAGGATAAGATTGGTTTTGCAATAAAATCAGCAAATTGTTATGAAAAGTGAGAATCCAGACTGTGAGGACCTGCTGGCGCTCTCTGGTTTCAAGACTTTATGTAACCTCGGCAACAGACAGCTGAGTAAAAACGAAATTCACCTCAGCGGCAGACAGAAGTGGATGATTTCAGATGCTCATTTAAAGCGGAGGATTTGTTAAGAGATAAAGCATCAAACAGGGAGCCGGAGGCAATAAAGTGCTTGTTATATACTGTAGTTCAGCATCTCAGACTTGTCAGACACACCGAGAGAATCCTTTGTATAAGGAAACAGATCACAGGAGCTTGCCTTAGCAGACACACATTTTATAGCTTGTCTCATTCAGACTCTCAATAGTTATTGAAACATAAGATTCCTGACTAACAGTTTCTTTCTGGTTAAGATTAAGGAGACAACTTTTCTGAGGAATACCATCGCAGAGTGTCTTGCCTGTGGTAAGCAGCACTAAAACGAGGATCATTTATACTGTTTTTAGACTCTGCTGACAAATTCACATTTCAACAAGGTGCTTTCATATCTGTCTATGTGTGCCCACAGGTCTCGGGGGCGATCCAACCAACACAGGTCCAGCTCCAAGTCCTGCCCAGTTCGTCATGCAGCCTCAGCCTCTGACTCAGTGCCCACCTGGGACCTGTTTCAGACAGAACATGTGCATCCGTTCAGAGTCAGGGGGTTTCAAGTGTGCCCCCTGTCCTGATGGATATACAGGAGATGGGGTGCGCTGTGACGACGTAGATGAGGTATATGTTTCTTGGTGTGTCTCTGCAATCAGTAAAAGTAGCACTATTTATCATTTGATAACATGTTCTTTTTGTGTGTTTTAGTGCCAGTTTAACCCATGTTACCCTGGTGTCCGGTGCGTGAACACTGCTCCTGGTTTTCGCTGTGAGAAATGCCCTCTGGGATTCAGTGGGCCAGAGTTAACTGGAGTGGGAGTGTCCTATGCTAAGTCCCACAAACAGGTACAACAAACAAAACTACTACACTGTGTACAAAACATTAATTCTGTTTGATTCATCAGTGCCTGTTGGCAGAATATGAATCTTTTTCCATCTGTTCTCTCCAGGTTTGTGACGATGTAGATGAGTGTCTGGGCCCACCTGAGAATGGAGGTTGCACTGCCGACTCTAACTGCTACAACACTCATGTAAGACTGCTGGAGCTGCTGTATGGTTATTATCACACTCTCTTTATAGCATGAGGCCCTGGTGTTTGACTCAGTGTTGTCCTCACCAGGGTTCCTTCCGCTGTGGAGAGTGTAAAGTTGGCTTCACAGGTGACCAGGTGACAGGCTGCCATGGCACCAGGTTTTGCCCCAACGGTCAACCCAGCCCCTGTGACGCCAATGCCCGGTGTGTCGTGGAAAGAGACGGTAGCATCAGCTGTGCGGTAAGAGTTTAGGAAATACTGACGTCATATTACGTACCCCTGGATCATCAATTGTGAATCACTAACTGTTTCACATCATGTACATAAAACATCATGACATGCCTTCTTTTTCTTCTTATGTGTGCGTTAGTGTGGCGTTGGTTGGGCAGGTAATGGCTATATGTGTGGAAAGGACACAGATATTGACGGATATCCTGACTATAAGCTCGAGTGCAGAGAAACCAACTGTAAGCAGGTACTCATTTCTACAACCACTACTCTCTTTTTCATTGAATTCATGCTAGTGTTAAGAATTAATGTGGTGTCTTTTGCTGCGTCGTTTCCAGGATAACTGTATGTTTGTGCCAAATTCTGGCCAAGAGGATGCAGACAGGGACGGGATGGGTGACTCCTGTGACAATGATGCAGACAATGATGGCATTATTAACATAGATGTAGGTAATTTAGTTCCACAGGATCAGCATACAATGAGCTCTCACAGATTTTGGTGGGCTCTAACATGTTTATGAACTTGAGCCCATGCACTATACAGCACAGTAAACCTCTATATTTTCCTGTCCTAGGACAACTGCTGGGCCGTTCCTAACGTGGACCAAAGGAACAGCGATAAGGATCTCCTTGGCGACGCCTGTGACAACTGCAGAAAAATCAACAACCCCTCACAGAGGGACACCGATGGGGACGGGAAGGGAGATGAATGTGATGATGATATGGATGGAGATGGTAGGTGTGTTTGTTATCAACTCATTATTATAGTCACATATAGTGTTGTGATTGCTGTACATCACGAGGGCCGATGTTTGTAAATGGTCACTGAAAAGGTTAGATGGTCATTACTGCGGGTGGTGTTAGTAACTGGACCATTACTGCTTTTATGGCATCAATTAGAGGTAAGACATTGTGAAACCAAATGGCTGATAATCACATTAAACAACTGGCATGTCTGTGAGGGTTATCCAAACCACAGGCTGTCTGGACCAGACTGTCTTTACAACCCTGGTGTTGGTGGAAAGTGTGTTGCGTTCACTGGACTGGCAGCACTTTATCTGTTCAAAACATCCCCTGGTATTTTTTGTGTCTGTTTCCAATTCACATTCTCTACCAGTGAGGTGAGGTTGCATTCAGGGAAACTACTCAAGCCTCATTAACAAAAAAACTTCAAAACACCAGTAGAAAATTAGATGTTAAAATGTTCCAACTGGAAGTGTCGTCTCACATACTTCTCTTGATTGTCCTTTTAAAGCACCTCTCATTTGTTCCATTGGAAACACAGTTTTAACTTGTTGCCCTTGTGCTTGCTGGCATGTTTACCTTTATATGCTTACGCATGTTGCATGTTACGCTGTTTGTTGGCCCGTTCATTCGTTTTGGGCCGAGCTCCAACCTCTTGATCATTTGGTTATGCCTTTAACTCCAAGGCTGGATTGCTAAGCGCTTGGTCATGTCTGTCTCCTCTCTCAAAGCATTTTTCCACGGTAAGCCTCAGCCAGGCGCTGAAGGCCACTGGAAACTATTTCACCTTCAACAAACACTGCCATCTGGTGATGCCTTCGACAGACCGTGTCTGTACGCTGCGTTCTGTTATGCTTTTTTACATTTTCCTGTCAACGTTTTAACACATGACCCAGGAATAAAAGTGCTGAGGTGTTTATGTCCGCAGGCTTTAAGAATATCCTTGACAACTGCCAGCGAGTCCCCAACGCAGACCAGAGAGACAGAGACAACGACGGGGTGGGAGATGCCTGTGACAGCTGTCCTGATATGGCCAACGCTAACCAGGTAACAAACCAAACAGCTACCTGAAAAAGATTCATCTGCTGCCACAACTCTAACCAACAGTGTTTGTTTGGTCTACCTGCAGTTTGACTCAGATGATGACCTTGTGGGAGATACCTGTGATGACAACATAGACAGGTAGAGCCTACTGTCATGACCTGTGGTATGAATGTATATAAAGATGTGTATAAAAGTTTGTTTATCCTGCCCTACCTCCTCTTTGTCAGTGATGGCGATGGCCACCAGAACTCAAAAGACAACTGTCCCACAATCATCAACTCCTCTCAGCTGGACACTGACAAGGATGGAATGGTTTTAATCTCCTCCTTCATACTTAAGTTTATTTAATGCATCATGTTTCATTAATTCTTCTCATGCATGCTGCCACATAGATGGCTCTGTGTTTACACTACCCCAAAATGTGCTATTTTATCTTGATAGGGAGATGAATGTGACGATGACGACGATAACGACGGTGTAGTGGACGATGATGACAACTGCAGACTTGTGCCCAACCCAGACCAACAGGACACAGATAGTTAGTGTCACTTCATGTTTGTTCCCGGGTGCGTACATGCATTTGTGTTCAGTATGTGTTTCTTCTATGTGGTTCCCAAGCTGTGTCCTTGTATTTCAGATAACGGAGTCGGAGACGCATGCGAAGGAGATTTTGACAAAGACAATGTCATTGACATAATCGACCACTGCCCGGAGAACGCTGAGATCACCCTGACCGACTTCAGAGCCTATCAGACCGTAGTGCTGGATCCAGAGGGGGACTCTCAGATTGACCCCAACTGGGTGGTCCTCAATCAGGTCAACAATAGTCAAAGATCAACCCCCTTTAATACCTAGCCTCCGTTACAGTGTATTACAATTTCTTTTTCAACAACAACATATCTAATAAGTCCCATAATAGTACAAATAAAGTGAAGCTCATCTCTTTTGTCCTGACAGGGCATGGAGATAGTTCAGACCATGAACTCTGACCCTGGCCTTGCTGTAGGTAAGCACAGAATACCTTCATACTAACTCTGTTTTACATGACAATAGAATATTCCCCATCTTCTTCAGCCTTTGCCTAATATGTTGTGTCTTTCTTCTCCACCTTCCACATCTGTAGGCTACAAAGCGTTCAGTGGGGTCGACTTTGAGGGAACATTCCACGTGAACACGGTGACGGATGACGACTATACCGGCTTCATCTTCGGCTACCAGGATTCCTCCTCCTTCTATGTGGTGATGTGGAAACAGACAGAACAAACCTACTGGCAGGCTGCACCCTTCAGAGCCGTCGCTGAGCCAGGAATACAACTCAAGGTAAACGGCTGCATTTCTGTATACACACACCGATGGCAGCGAGCTACCGTGCAAGGTGCTGGCCTGAGTGACTGTCAGGGGAAATTTGGGGTTCAATGTATTGCCCAAAGACACTTGGACACTTTGACAGGTTGACAGGAGGACGTGAGGATTGGATACCCTGAGTTACATCTGGTGTGTTTACTTCCGTCACCTGTTGTTTTTCCCTCTCTGATGCTATCTGGCTCTTTATCATTGCCAGGCTGTGAAGTCAAAGACGGGCCCTGGTGAGTATCTGAGGAACTCCCTCTGGCACACAGGACACACCGAGGATCAGGTGCGTCTCCTGTGGAAAGACCCCAGGAACGTTGGCTGGAAGGACAAGGTCTCCTACCGCTGGTTCCTCCAGCACAGACCACAGGTTGGATACATCAGGTAAAAACATCAGGACACACACACACCAAACACTCAGAGACACACTCATACTGTGTGATCTGACTTAACTAGTTTCTCCTCATGTGTGAACCAGGGCTCGCTTCTTTGAGGGTTCGGAACTGGTGGCGGACACAGAGGTAATAATTGACACCAGTATGAGAGGCGGAAGACTGGGCGTGTTCTGCTTCTCTCAGGAAAACATCATCTGGTCCAATCTGAAGTACCGCTGCAACGGTGAGTGTCTGTAAATTAAAGACAGTCCAGGCAGCTACATGAACTCTAAGTTTGTTTCTTTTTCTTTCTCATCCCCACAGACACTATTCCTGCTGACTACGAGGAGCTCAATGTCCACAACACAGAGTGAAGCCAGAGAAGGGGAGCGATCCATCAAGGAAACAACTTGAGCCCTGCTGAAAATGTGGATGAAAGGAGCGGAGCTGCGCTGTTGAGAACAAAAAGGTAGAGGAGGACAAGAATCAGAGGAAAAAAGATAAATGTGAGAGGGAACATGATGGACAGTTTGGGTGAAAGACTTTGGTGATGGTATTTTAACTTTGTCATTTGAGTGAGAGGGTCTTAAGAACGCATAACATTGGGCATTGTATACTTTAATTGTTTATAACTGAAGCCAGTACATCTTGTATAAATCAGCAGGTTCTGTATATGTTAATGCAATTTTATCACCATTTTAGAAGTACTATTAAAGATGCAATACTGTTTTTGAATATTTTGCAAGTACAATAAAATTCAGAGCATTTAAGAAAATCACAGCAGGTTCTATGTCATTTTTTTAACATGAGACATTGTGTGTTATTTCTCTGTATGAAGAAAAACATCGGTAAATAAAGACACCACGTGGCGTTGAATGGATGTTTTATTGAAAGAGTTTGAACAATAAACTGCATGGCACCCGCATCTCTGTATTCAAACACACTACTTAGTCCAGAAGTGTTCCTGTCTGTGATGGTAGTACACAGCCTTCACAGTGGGTCATGCTATCTGATTTAGTTTGTTGTTAGACTGATATTAAAGCTGCAGAGCACCATTTCATTTCTATATTCATACCAATAAAATGCAGAAATGTTTCCAAAAAAAAAGATAAGTCACATGACACAGATTTTGCAGGTATATAAAGCATAAATTGAATGAAACTTTCCACAGATCACAGAACTTAATAAGCCAAAATGTACATAAAGCATGTTAGGAGCACAATCAGACAAAAGGACATACAGATTTATTTTTGAATGAGAAAAAAATGACTGGCAGTTGGCAATGTGCAAAAAGTAAGTCTGTTCCACAGGTAAACAGGTGAAGGTCTTTGTGTGAATTTTAACTCGTCGGTAAACTCAACATCCAGTGTTGAATAACTCACTAATAAAAGCACTCATGCTACCTTACTCTGACCACCATTATGAGCTGACACATGTAACAAAAGCCTTTATAACTGTACAGAAAACAGCTGCTTTAAGTGTGCATGCAAATAGATAATGTTCTCAGTTATATTTTTCTCTGTAACTGACCAAACAGTTCTGATAGAGTAGTTGGTTGTTTTCTGACATCTACCTTTGGCAAACAATCCTCATCTGTAACACTGCAGCTCTTCCAGAGAGGCAGCACCCCTACTAACGTCACTCTTACACAATAAGGCAGGTTGATTTGAAGAGCACTGCCCTGCACAACAACGATGACTGGAAACGTTGTACAGACGACATGGATTTTCCTAAGAAAAGATCTGGCTCAAATGGAGCACTGACATTAATAAAATGTGAAACATCCTTGTAACCTAAGTGGAAACTTCACAACACTGGGTATAATATCGAAAAGAGCTTGTTCCGTTGCATAGAAAACTTCTACAAAAGGGAGCAATATAACAAAGCACAAACATATACAGCTTACATGTGAGCCTGAGAGATGAGTTCTTAAACAGAGTCAGGGGACAAATCTAATTCAATTCACGCCACATTCCTTCACAAAATGATTTCTGATTACTTAAGACACACTTAAATAAATACAATTTCTCTTGTAACATCTCTAACCTGAAATACATTTGTCCCAAAACTTTGCTACAACTTTATGGTCCAACTGTACAGAAGTGAAATGCCTGGCTGAGAGTAAAAGCGAGAATCCAAGAAAAAAAACGGACACACACACACAGGAAATACTTACAAAAAACACTTTCAAATCTGAAATTATGAAGGAATCTATAGGGGGCCTGATGCTTCTCAAGATTCCCAATGTAACTCAACTCCCATGGTTCTTTATGCAATTTCAGATCTGTAAGTAATACAAAACTCCATGAGTAAGTGGTAGTAAAAGATAACAAAATTACCATCAAGGTATTAACAGCTTAACATTGTAAAACAAAGTAAAATAAACACTAGCATATAAAACACAAAGGCAACAGATAATCCTCCAATTTCGAACGCTGAGGGTAGTGTAGGGTTGTGTTTCAAGATAAGGGAGGAGGAGGGGGGGTGGTCCCTTGGCTCAGCGTGAGCTCCTGCCTGGCCACGTCAGCCTGACTCTATTGTAGTGGTTGGCGTCCATCCTAGGCCTCAAAGCGCTTCGGGCAGACCATGGGAGCGAAGAGGGTCCACATGTAGAGGATGAGACAGACCCAGCAGGAGGCCATCTTGATCCAGAACACTGACCAGCTCCCTTCTAACAGCTTCTCAATCTTATGGTCATCATAACTGCAAAACGTGAGCACACAGTGAGAGAACTGAGCAAAGACACCATTAGCAGCTAAATACTCCAATATGAACATCAGTTAGATGATGACTTTTGTCTGTCTGCTTTTTGATGTTAGGCTGGTAGCAGTGGGTTCTTTTTTTACTCTGAAAGCGGCTGCCTGTTGCTTTTTTTCCACTTGACCGAACAAATCTTCATTCTTTGATGCGATAAATATACATATATATTACAAATCATGCACTGGCATTGGCTATGAAATCAGCTTTACATGTTTCAAGTTGGTTATTATTTAATCTGCACTTAATGAACTGAAGTGAAGTCAGCTTAGTTCAGTCTGATCATCCACAGTAACTGGATGCATGTACATAAGCATGCCCATATTATGCCCGAGCATTGTATCACAATCAGAGAGCATCACTTACTGGAACCAGTTGGTGACGGTCATCATGACGTAAAGGGATCCCAGGAAGAAGACAGAATGGAAATAGGAGTAGCTGTAGATGGTTGTCTCTCTCTCATCATACACCACGTTCTGGCCTCCACCAGTCTTCTCCTCATCATACTCATCTAAAAAGCACACATTAAATGATGCAAAGAGGATGTTGGTGAGTGACACTTTTAAATGTGAGAAAATGCCTAAAAACACTGATGTCACTCTGGTGGTTATATCTGCCAACATATAACTGTGTTTTATCTCCAGCAGGGGGCAGTGTCAGCCTACTCACAATCCCTCTTCGCTGCTGGTCCTGCTTCACTGTGTCATACTACCCTCCTAGTAACAGTGACATCATCTGTGTTTGCTGACCAATACTTTCTCACCATCCTCAATCTGGCTGAGGAATAGCAATGAGCATAGCCCCTCTGAGTGCAAACAGTACTGCTGGGGACATATGCATACACACTGAACAGGTCGGACAGGCAGGGGAGGAAAATACAAGACGTGATAGTGAGGAGAAATTGACTTTCCTCACCTGTGTCATCTCCAAAACAGAAACAGCAGCGAGCTCTCTGCAGGATAAAGGAAAACATACAGGTTACCACCACACACACATTATGTCTCTTGGGCCTAATATTTTTTTAATTTCATAAGGGCATCTAATTGGGATTGTCTGGTCAATCAAGTCCTGTTAAATTATTAACCAGACTGTATATTTCATTAACACACACACACACACCTCGTGAGATCTGAATATGTGTGTGTTTACCTCAGCCTCTGGCTCACTGTTCCTACACACTCTGAGTGCCGCAGAGCTTCGTCTGGTGGTGGACGTCAAGCTAAAGGGAGGGTGGAGAAAGAGATAGAAACACAGATGGAGAGAGAGAGAGAGAGAGAGAGGTTGTAATTCCGTCACTATGTATTTTTCCATTAATATGCAGTTTCAGATTGCTGCAGAGTCTAATTTCCTCTCCTTCAGGGAACAACCACAAGAGACACGATGCCTCCACTTGATGGGAAACACATGTGAACCAACACAAAAAGATGTAGTTCTCATCGCTCACACCCGTAGCTGAGCCACAGCCAATCATGCACTGGCTCTCCAGAGTCACAGCCAATCAAACCTACCCTGTCTCTGTCGCTATAGCCTGCCATGAAATACATTACTTTTATTCCACATTGCATAAAAAAGAACTGCTGTCAATGGATTTGGATTGTAGCCGTTACATAATCTCTCAACTCTTTACATTTAATGATATAGCACTAAAAAGAGATATATTAGAAGGAAACTTGGCTTGTATTTGTTTAGACATTGATATCAGGAAAAAAGGAGAAGCAAGAGAGTGTGTGTGTGTGTGTGTGTGTCTTACCAAGAGTAAAGGACGCAGCCAAACAGGATAACGGTTCCAAAACCGGTGACAATCTTCTTGTCGCCCTTCGTCCCAGAGTCGTAGGGAAACACACACACGGTGGTGTTCACACCATCTCTTTCCACCGCTAGACAGAAAGAAAGTGCAGACAGAGATGGATGAGGCAAAAGAATAAATAGAGGCCGTATTGTAAGGAGTAGGGAGATTGCGAAAAATGCGGTGTGAGTGTGTGTGTGTATTTTGGCACAGTGTTAGCAGAGAAGGAGGGGGAAAGAAAATGGACACTTGGTACAACTTGCTGTAAGTACAAGTGTGCCAACAGCTTTAAGTACAGTGTGCAATATACTTGAGTGTTACTTAGGAGATATGTGCTGATATTAAAATATTTATAGAATATTATCTTGACAGCTACTGTGGAAACCTCAGACTACATAGTCATTTGGTTTCTCTAAAGCTCTCAGTTAAACTTTTCCATCTTCATCATAGAGATCTAAATGCCTTATCTCAGACAGGCCTCTGTTTATGTTCCTTACTCTTGAGTGTAACACAACAACATTTCCCATAACAGATGTGTAGGTTTCCTTATCTGTTATGATAACGTTGAACTCGACTGTCAAATCTGTGTCCTCAACTGGAACAGAATAGAGTTTGTTCGAGCTTCTGAGAAGGCGCTGTTCCCCTTTTCTTGTGTGTCCCTTTTATTATATCAATTATTATTGGTTTATTTTGACCAGATGGCTTGCAACCAATATTTCTTATTAATATATATTTATATTGATTATGTTCCCATTCCTAAGTGTGACAGTGTGTAAAAGTGTGTAGAATTGTAAGAAGAGCAGCTGTGTGAATGCAAGCCTGGCGGTTTGACTTCATCAATCTTCTTCCAATACATATTGGTCATGTTTGACATGGTGTTTGTTTGCAGAATTAATAACCCATGACTCAACATAAATGACACCTGTTGATCTAAGCTGATACCCATCAGAGGCTGTAACTACTAGGTAAAGATGGGTGTCTGACTGTCCATACTCACTTTCGTTTGGTTTGCTGGAGAAGGCTGAGAAGGTGAGGTACATGACGTACAAACTGATGACTCCTGGCTGCAGCAAGCCTGATGTGGGCTGCACTGCATGGACACAAAGATGAATAAAGGATTTAATCATCACTGTATATATTGAGAAATTCCTGAGCTGGTGCAAATGTTTTTTACAAAAATGCTGTAAGTATCATAGAAAACATTGTAACTTATCGCTACTTTCTATCATTATCCTATATTTGATGTGCCTCAAATGTGTTGCTCTTTGTGAATTACTCTTTGTGTTAGTTCGTAGCTTTCTATAAATGACATCTAAATGCAAATGCTTGTATTTTCATTTGTATCACACAGTCAAATGAGATAATGTGCTTGTCAGTACAGGCCCTCACGTTTCTGTATGCATGGGGAGATGGCCAACAGGGAGACAATGAGGCACAGGCTGCCGTTGATGCCCAGGAAGATCTTGTTAAGCAAACAGGCCTCGGGGTCGGTGTAGAACACACCCATGAAGACTAAGGCTCCTACTGCGAAGCTGAACAGCGTCAGAGTCGCAAAGGCCAAAGCTGCGTACCACATACGATTGTGACCCACTCCTGAACTCCTGCAAACAGAAAAAGAGAGAGGGAGAGAGAAAGCAGACAGCGGAAAGGAAAAACACAACATGAACAAGGGTAACGCAAATTAAAATCAGGGAAAAAGATCAAGTGAATTGGGAGAAAATGAAAGAAATCTAACATAGGAGACCTAAAGAAAAATTCAAAGAGAGAGAAAGTTATGATTGATGAGTTATTCCTGCACCCTGAGGAGATGAGAAGACAGGTTTATGGTTGCTTAAGTGCTTTCACATCCGTTTAAATTGGTCTGGAAACTCAAGGTTTTAATAAAAAACTAAATAAAGTGGGTACAAGTGCACATACCAGTCCACATGGTGAGGTTTAGGTTTACAGCATTGGTTAGTAAACCATAAACGTTTCGAAACAATCTGCTGTGGTATGTGTGTCTGTGTGGAAAGGGAAGTGCACACTCTTAAACCATATGCATCCTGTGAATCTGCACAGGGCTGGCTTGCTGCCAAGCCTCCCCTCCACCCACAAAGCACAAAGCTACATGACTCCCGCTTCCCCAAACTTTTTTCATCCAAATAACCCCACAGAAGAAGACGTCCCACCCTCCGAGTTTCTCATGAAAGCACTGTACTGCTCCCATTTACAGGGCGTCCATTGCTTACGTAAGTGAGCTGGACTCTTGAGTTACTGGGACCAAAGAGACCGCAGCAGAGAGAAGACATGTTGCTCTCACCAGTTTGTGTTCCATCTGTGTGCAAACTCCACCAACAGCATGAGCTGGATCAGCAGGAAAATGAACCCGCCAGTTGCTCCTATGTAGCGCCACACTGTGGCATTGAACAGAGACAGGGAGATTGTTTTAGAGATGAGAAGACCTTACAGCGGATATCTGTGACTTTCATGCTGTGAGATTATATTCAAACTACAGAAAAGATGGCAGGGTTATTTTAGAAGTTTGTGTGGAAGGCAGTGTATTTGAGTGAGCTTGGAAAAATCTGTGGGTAATAAAACGTTTTTTAAAAAATGCAATACTTTCACTCTTTTCTTATTACTTCCTGTGTCTCCAACTGTTTGCCACCATTGAGGTGAATATTATGTTATCCAGCAAAATATATTACGAATACCAGTTTTAAAAAAAGATTACAGTAATGCAGGTTTCCTAGAGAATATCCTCTCTTTACCTTCCAGAAACATTTCCTGTTCCGGGAGGAAGAAGGCTCCAGCGCAGCACGCCGCCAGCACAATAAACTTCAGCAACCAGAACCTGACATTCAAAACAGTGATAACATTAAAAGGTTGTACATGAAAAAAAGTGATTTATTGACATGCAAATGGTCATTTTGTGGCTAAAGTAAGTCAGAATTTTGTGTCAATTCAGAACATGTAGTATAAGGAAGCCAAAAATACTCAGAAATAAACACTGCAGGATAAGATCTGGTGTTCAAGATAACAGGTGCATGCTTGTTTATGTCATAATTATGTCTCCGTAACGGAGAAGTATTCAGAGATCACTTGTCATGTTGCAAGATAAGGCTGTTTGCTCACAAAATCTTGTGATTTTTATCGTTTAGACTCTGAGACACTGAATGGACCTAACTAATCCCGGCATTAATGAAAACCTGCCTGCGAGAAATAAACCATCCTTCAGTTCAGTCAAGTGTTGTGGCTTTTGCCTCGGTGTTCACAGACGAGCACTACAGATTTAAGGTTCCAGCTAGACAGTATAGCTGAATGTAAATTGTTTAAATACTGACAGGGCTAAAGGTGAACAGAAAGAGGAACAAGGCGTTCCTACCCATTATGCACGGCCGCCCTGCAGCCTGTGCTGTTGTTGATGCGGATGGTGAAGATAGCGAAGAACAGGAAGAAGCAGGCCATGCCGAAGCACACCTTGTAGACGGCAGAGTAGCCGACCAGAGTTTTGCAGTTCTCCCCGGCATTCATCTTCTCACACAATTCGTTGTAGAAGGGGATCTGATTGACAAAATCACAAACACTTAGATTAGATCATTATGGAGTTGG
>CAKAOH010022005.1:0-19260 GCA_916701665.1 Sebastiscus tertius
CCTCAAAAATATTCTAAAAAAGAAGTGGAGATCACCATAGTAATATACATAGATAAAATCTGAAAAGGTCATTATAATCTCAGTATTGATCACCATGCACTTGTTAATTTCCTATAATATTATCATAATACTGTAATTATTTTGATAGGATGACACATTGCTGTCAACAAATGACTATAAGTCTATGATTTTACTAATGTAAAGTTTTCCTTGTGTTTGTTTAATTTCAGATGAAGTGTGCGAAAAGGAAATCGAAGTGGACGGAGAGCCTGCAACTATAATACTGTTTGACACATGGGATGCAGAGGTAAGATGAAAAAAAAACAGCTGCATTAACTTTAGGGCTGTCTCGAATATAATTTTTTTGGGGCTTCAAAGCTTCGTGGAAAATTAGTCGAAGGTATCTAATTGTGTTTTTGTGTTTGCAGACTGACAACGAATGGGCTCAGGAGAACTACATGCAGACAGGTGATGCCTACCTGTTGCTCTACTCTGTAACCGACCGGGCCTCCTTCCTGCGAGCCTCCGAGCTCCGGATAACCCTGCGGCGCTTCCGTCCCGCCCAGCACACGCCGATCATCCTGGTGGGGAACAAATGTGACCTGGTGCGACGCAGAGAGGTGTCAGTCAACGGTGAGTTGATACAATCCCTGTCTGCTTGTGTCTGACGAGCACTGATACACTGCGAGGTTTTTAGTACTCATCATTGCCTTTCTGTTTCAGAGGGTCGAGCCTGTGCTGCCGTGTTTGACTGCAAGTTCATCGAAACATCGGCCGCCATGCAGCACAACGTCTGGGAAGCCTTTCGCGGCATGGTGCGACAGCTGCGTCTACGTCGAGACTCTAAGGAAGCCAACAAGCGTCGCAGGCACATACACTCGAACACGCGGCGTGAAAGCCTTCCTAAGAAGGCAAAACGCTTCCTCGACAAGGTGGTAGCGAAAAACAATCCCAGTGTGGCTTTCTGGCTGAAATCAAAGTCCTGCCACGATCTCTCTGTGCTGTAGGAGCCGGACTTGTTTTGAACTCTACACTAAACCTTTGAGCAGGTGAACAAGTTACGGCCCGGAGAACAGGCTATGTGGACGCCTGCTTCTGAAGGGCTAGAAGTTGGATGGTTCGAGGCTCATTCCTCAGCATGGTGTACATGAGAGGTGTTTGCAGCATTTCTGCACCACACATCCATACGTTGCAGTCTAAACCAGACTGAGTGGACTGAGCTCTGTAATGGACAGGACAAACGTCGGAGGTTACAGATCAACTGATGGAAACTGAGAGAAGGATGTGATGTTTCTGTGTTTTGAATAAATACATTAATACTAGCCTTTTCTCTTCTGACTTTCCTCTCATCCCTGCCAAATCTGTCATCTGTTGATCTCCCAAGTGCTAAGATTTTACCAGTTGTAAGCTATTGCTGATTTGTGTGATGATCATTTAGTTGTTACTTGTTTATTTATAACGTGTTGTATTTTGCACTCACTGTAAATAAATGACAGATTGACGATGTATTGTATTTTGCTACTTGTATGTTTCATTGTTGCTTATTGAAATAAAGTGACATTCTCTAATTTGGGACAAAAAAAACTGTCACTTTTGTCTGTCGTCTCAACCTTACTAATGAGATATTACCATGGGTGACTCAGCTTTGACACAAAAGAGACACACTTACGCAAACCGCAACACAACTGAGCTGATAAAAGATGAGTCAGGTGACATTTCGGGAACAAAATTAGTCCCCTGTGTGTGCGTGTGTGTGTGTGTGTGTGTGTGTGTGTGTGTGTGTGTGTGTCAGTGATTTGACTGCTCAGCGACTGATCAGAGATTTGGGTCACAGTGTGACACCGAACATCATGCTCAGACGCCGCCTGCTCTGATCCCAAACTCAGTTTTGATGGAAAAGCGGTAAAATATGTTGCCAAGGTAACATTCAGAGGAGAGCCGGAAGTGTGTTTTGTATGTTCAGTTCAGGGAGTGTCAGGCAGATGGTGTCGATGCACGTTGGCCAGGATATCTAACACAAGGCAGAGCAGCATACATGGACGCACGCTTTACATAACGAGAGTCCCCTCCATCTGAATTAATGGCTTCATCCGCTGAACCATCAACACTGCACTCACAGGTTCTGGTTAAATAACGGCGCTGGGAAACGGTGACTCACTCACTCAGCCTGTTTTTCTACAGTTGCAGATTCACACAAATCTCTGCCTTGTTTCCAAGCGGCTTTCTGCAGCTTGTAAAGCTCAGTGTGATGTCCATCAGGATGTTTGGAAGATAATCCCAGCAACATGTGAGGTTGGGTCATCATGAAGATAAAGGATAACACTCCATGAGAAACATAAAGGCTCTTTCAGGCATTCACTTGTACTTTTCTTTTTAGAGGTGGAAAAGTTTCGAGAGAGCCAAAGCTGGAATCACATCTGCTATGGAACAGTTTTATAATATGTGCTTTGACCCGCTGGATCACACCAGATGACCCCATAGGTTTGCATTCTTATGATGCAATTCATTGTCAGTGTAAACTGTTGCTCCTATTGTCTACACACACACTGCTCCTTATCAGGCGCTGCTACTAATGGAAAATCTGACAGGAAACAGTGCAGAGGTGCATAGGTCAAAGTCTGAGGGGGAAATTAGAAACTCAAACGCTGAATAGCACATTTCTAGACAAATTTCCCTGCATTATTATACCCTTTTTGTCTCTTTTTGTTCACAGTTCACACACCTGCAGTCTAAAAAGTACTTGATTAATGTGTTATTCCTTCAACCGGTTGGTTTTTTGCAATTATAACCCACCAATCTGACTCAGTCTATAAGCATTTGAGGATTTATGTAAAATCAGCGGCTAATATTAAGTGATAATGGATTTTTCCTTTACAGTACTGTATGTACCATTGTTCTGTTCTTCCTGGCTCCTCTCTTGTCAGCTACTCCCTATTGGCCAGCTCCACATGAGGGCTGGGTGATTAGACAATCATTAGATCCAATAAAACATACCTGGTTAACACTTGGTTAACGTTTGACCAGAGAAGGATGGGGCTGCTCAGATCACTCTGAGGTCTGAGGAGTGACTCGCTCGATCTCTCCGTAGAGGTAAGTCTCCTCACGCTCCTGTCTCGTAAGATATGGAAATGTTCTGTTTTTGGAGTAGATTTTTGGGGTAGTGAATAGGACACAAACTGGACTGTTTCTGTTGGTTTTAACAGGCTGTGTTTGATGTGTTGGATTCTTCCAGTTTGTTGCAGAAGTGCTCTGATCTTCACTTGACTTTGGCAGGGCCTTAGCGTCATATCAGACGACTGACCTCTCCTTATTCTTGGCTTCCTGGGTTGTTGCCATTGTCTGGTTTTTAGGGGGAAATTACCCGTATGGGACACTAGATTTGGTGTTACAGCAGCTGAAATGTAGATTGACAAAGGTCATTGAGTCATTGTGCTAAAAGGAGAGAGAAAGGGCCTGCAACACCCAAATAATTCTGTCATACAGCTTTGCAACCTTGTCAATCAATCCTTTGTTGGACAAAATACAGTTAATGATTCAGTTTACAGAATATTGTCCTCACTGGAAGTTAAATCAAAGTAGATCTCTGTAAACTGGTAATGGTAAAGCAATGGGTTAATAGTTCAAATATGGCAGTCAGCACAGGTAGTGGTCAACATGGAGACAGAAATACTAATTAAAGTGAATTCATTCAAATATAAGTAATCTTTGTGTCCTGATAATAAGGAGTGTAGCAGGGCGGTGACATTAAAAGACTGCTGTGCTACAAAAAGGTCATTAGCCGCGACTCAATGTCACCTTCACTCTTCTGTGGCAGCTGACTTCACCTTTCTCTCTCTTTCGCCGGCACTTTACGAGTCCACAAATCTCAACCGTGGACAATTATCAATCATTATCATTACTGATATATCTGTTAAGCACAATCATGTCATGCATGTGTCGTTATTCTTGTTTGACATTAATGCTTTTTATTTGTCATTATCTAAAGCAGTGTCATAGTAATGTTAACTCAAACAGTATTGAACATATATTCTCCTAATATAACATTTGCTAATATAACGTCTTTCGACACACTGAAGATACTGTCTACGACACATGAAATTATCATTTAATCTTCCTTATGTGACTTTTGGATGTCAGAGAGACAGTAAATGTGTTCGTCGTCATTCTTTTTAAACAAAACACACCCTCACATCCAAACACACAATGAAGGCTGTAATGTTATTCTAACTCTGAGACTGTTGTAAAGTCACTGAGGTTAAACACTCCATGTTGACCTTTGGGTACCTGCGTCAGAGTGACACCCAGTGTGAAAAAAATCACTCTGGCGCTGGATTTAAGCTCCGACTTTCAGTTTCTCCCGATGAGGTGGGTGGTTCACCTGGTTGTGTAGGTGGAGCCACACAGAGATAACATGTACATGTGTAGATACCCAAGGACAGAGGATGGGTTTTCTTTGTCTTTATGAATCAATAACTCTTTGTGCTGAATAGAAAAAGTAATGTACTGAGGCACTTAGGGGTTAATTGTTTCTAGACAGCACCAATTATCTGCATCAATTTCCATTATTTCTACATTAAGCATGAGATGTGAATTTACCAGCAGAGCACAGTGAATATTATGCATTGTAAAATTTCAAAATGTGTAATTTAAATCCTCCTCTCATGTCACCTCTCTTCCTCCTCAACCTCCTGCTTTCTCCTTCACATTTCTCCCCCATATCTCTTCCTCCTCCTCCTCCTCTCCTTCCTTCCCAGACTGTGATCATGACACCCATGGTGCATCTGTTGTTGCTCCCACTCCTGTTCAGCATTGTGAGTACATAACGCTGCCAACTGTTGCTTTGGTCCTTCAATACAAATTCATAGTAAATGCACAAATACATGAACCTGTTGAAGACTTGCAGACTTTTTAATGGCATTTTATGCATCCTTTACGAAGAACGTATCGAAGCTGAAAGCAATGTGTGCAAGAAAACGGTTGGTAACTTATTTAAAACATTAAAAGGAAGTGCAAAATCTTCCTAAACTGAGCGTTAGTCTTTTGCCTGTAGACTTTGCTCCCGTGTCCTACACTGGGATATAAGATTTCCCTCACTTGTCATGTAAGTTTGGTTCAATAAATAACTGGGCTGTAAAAACCGGCCCTCAATGCCTGACTACATTCAGCTACAGTTTGGAGCTAAAGCTAAAAGGGCAAATGTGGGCGTGAGTGTAAGAGGTTCAATTTTACCTCAGCCTGTACAATATTCAGTGACCTTTGACCTCTGTTTCCGTGCTCTGATAGGCTGCTGGGAAGGATCTGGAGGAAAAGAAGGGCCCGTTTGAGAACACAGAGCTGGATGTACCAGAGGGGACACCAGTGCAATATCCTATGCATCAGGTATTACACACATACCAGCAGTGGTGGAAAGTCCATTTACTGTACTTAAGTACAATTTTTAGGTACTTGTACTCCATTTATACTACTTCATACATCTGTTCCACTACATTTCAGAGAGAAATATTGTACCTTTTACCACACTGCATTAATCAGTAGCTGTAGTGATTAGGTACTTTTCATTTTAAGATTTTACATTAAAAACATATGATAAGCTTTTAAAATGCAATACAATAATCCTTACTTAGATCTACTTGAGGCCCTTTATCACAGGTTTCAGATGTCTATGAGTTGTTAGCAGTTTCACCAAAGACTGATTTCCCCCCTAAACTTCTCACATGGTTTCATTTTTGATAATTGTTTGAGTCCCAAAAGGAAACATTCTTCAATATTTCACAAAAAGCAACCACCCCCCCTTGGTGCCCCCATGTTCGAAAGAAACACAGCAAAAGTGCCCTCTTGGATGCCCCTGTGATAGATAAAACAAAATAAAATGCCTTCTAGGCTGTCCTTCCAGTGGAGAAAACCAGATAAACTGTCCTCTTGGATGCACCTATGGTAAATAAAACATGATAAAGTGTCCTATAGGGTGTCCTTCTAGTGGAGAAAATGGTAAAAACTGTCCTCTTGGATGCACCTATGGTCAATAAAACATGTTAAATGCCTTCTAGGGTGTCCTTTCAGTGGAGAAAACAAGATAAACTGTCCTCTTGGATGCACCTACGGTAGATAAAACATGATAAAGTGTCCTATAGGGTGTCCTTCTAGTGGAGAAAACGGTATAAAGTGTCCTCTTGGATGCGCCTATGGTAGATAAAACATGATAAAGTGCCCTCTAGGGTGTTTTTCCAGTGGCGAAAACAAGATGCAATGCCCTAATGGGTGCCCTGAAATGGAGATGCTTGTTCCACAATACATGCAGCTGGTACCATTTTTGTTTTTTCTCGCCCCTGCCCCTTAGACAGCCAGAGTCCACCACTGCAGTTTTGTGCAGCACAGTTTAGATTTTCCCTGATTCTCTCCTGTTAAGCATCTCACGACCCCTCAGATTTATCCTGTGACCCTTTGGAGGGGGCCGAACTCCAGGTTGAGAACCACTGAACTAGTTTCTTTTGTTTCCTTTTGTCTGTGATCAAATGAAGAGTCAAAAGGCTATAGATTAATCTGTTATTGTTTTCTCATCTTTCACTCCATAGTTTCAGGTGACCCATCCAGGTGTTAATGGTTTCAGGCTGAGCGGAGAAGGTAAAGAAGACATTAGGATTTCAAAGGACGGCTGGCTGTACCTGGAGAGGCCTCTGGACTGGTCCCGAGATGACCATTACATGATCATGGTAAGGCGGACCTCTCTCATCTTATAAACACACAGACAATTATACTTTTTTATTGTAGTAGCCATAAAACATTCATATTTATACGTACTTGTGTTTGTGTGTGGCTGTATCCAGGTGGAGGCGCTGGCAGATGATGAAGTTGTGGATGGCCCAGTTTATGTAACCATAAATGTGTTGGACATCAACAACAATGCTCCGTACTTCAACCAGAGCGACTACACAGCTGTGGTCAGAGAAAAAAATCGAGCAGGTGGGTAATATAAGTACTTATATAAGAGGAGAGGGAACATCCCTAATGCAAAAAGAAAACGGTTAAAACTAACAGTGGCACTGATAAAAATGTATACAGTGGTCTTAGAACAGGTAATACGGCTGTACAGGTTGTTCACATTTAAGTTAAGTATTGAGCACATGCAATAATGCAACCTTTTGTACTTTAGTAAATGTGATTAAAGGACCCCATTGGCCTTTTACCCCGCCTTTGCATCGCTGCATTTCTTGGCGCGTTCATGCCACCTGTAGATCAGTGGAATTGTGGGAAACCACTGGCAGGACTGTGTATTGCGTCACCTGCATGCACGTGTGTCTGCATCCAAAAAGCATTGTTTCATAGTTATACCGTCAGAGAACAAGAAAACATAGACAGAGTGAAAAGGAATACATGCATTTGGCATGTTCTTTGATTAAGCTCTTCAACCCTGCTGAAGCACCGGTGGGTCAATCACTACAAACTCAAGCTGTGCAGCCAAACTTTGCTCAAACTCGCAGTTTTATATTTCAAATTCTAGTTTAGACGCTAGGAAAAGGGAAATGTGTATACAAATATTCACTATCATCTAGAATATTTCCATTTGAAGCGGTAAAAATGGGTTTAAAAATAATAATAATTTCTTCCAATAAGAGAGTTTATTTCCATTCATCAATGTTACCATTCAGGCTATTGACGCTGTTACAGTTTGTAAAAAGCAATGTCATTGAGTTTTTATTTAAATAACCTGCTAACATAACACCAAGTTTATGGGTGTTTACATTGTTTGATGATTACAAGATCATCATTTTATTAGTAGGTTAATAATTAGCCCATTCATTAGTTATATCTTGTTAAGATCGGAAATACTTATTTTGTTAAAAAGTTTTACCCCAAGCTGTTTAAGCAGAGCTGATTTAGGAGAGTCAAACTGAATAAAAAAGATGTTAAATGCAAAATTATGTTTATTAAAAAAAATAATCTACTAAGAATAAAAAGGTGTATTGTTTTCACATTTAAATTCCTAGCTTTGCAGATCAGATAGGAAATGCAAACGTCAGTGTTTTTCAAATCTGGCCCTTCTAAAAAAAGGAATTGAATGGGCCTGATAAATCAATATAAATATGATACGATCACATAACTTGGACTTAAAGAAAGTAAAGGAGAAAACAGGATTTTAAGGAGGTATAAGGTTACTATTAGGCAGTCGGCTCTCTAGGATGCTTCAACAAGAAAAAAATGTCCCTCGTTAGAATTGTATTACGATGCAATGTTAAGATAACTTTGGTAAAGCGATAAAGGTGACTTGATGTTAAATGTGATGGACAGCTCAAGCAAGTTTGCAGTTTCTGCAGAATGATTTTCACACTGTACTAAAATGAAAACAATGGCGGTCTTGAATGATCTCCTAAAAACCCACAAACTGGTGTGCTTTTCAATGTGTTTGGTGTTAAAATAGTACAACCAGTGTGTAGTTCATAGGCTCAAGCATCTAAAAGCACCACTGTGTTTTTTTTAAGACTCCCCTCTAAAGGATTTCTGGCATGCATATATGGGTTATACAGTATTTTTATATGTGCATTGACATCCAGTCATTATACTACTCTGTTTTATCATCTCTCTGTGGTAAGACTTTAACATCAGTTTTGTTTGTTGTTCCAGGTATCCCATTTACCCGCGTGTTTGCGTTGGATCAGGATGACCCACAGACTCCCAACGCTCATCTGAGCTACAGCCTGGCGAGCCAGATCCCCAACAACCACCACGTCCTCCTGTTCCAGATCGACCCCGACACTGGAGAGATCTCCACCACAGAAGCAGGTAATAACGTGAAGCCAGACATCGGCGCAACAGAACTAGGTGCACCGTCCGTGGGAAAGTCTGTAATCTGTCCATCTCTGCCTGTAATCTGGCAGTATAGTGCCACTGTAAATCCAGATTACACAGCTCATCTCGTGTGCTCAAGATTAACGCTGATTGGAGGCAGATTGCCTAAATGTGTCGCGTGATGTTGATCACTGATTACTTTGAGTGTGTTTGAAGATGCCTGTTTGATATACTGTATGTGAGCTGTTTGGCATCATGTGAATAATATTTGATGCATGTGTGTTGTTTAACAGGGGAGAAGATGCTTAAAGCCAGAGAAGGCATCCGGTACGGCCGAGGAGAAGATCAGAGCATCGACGCTCTGAGGACAAAGTTTGACGAATACTGTCCAGCGCAGAAGATCCCCTATGAAGAAAACCCCTTCTTCACCTGTGTGGAGAGAGCAGGTTTGCATCCAGCAGAATAAGAAAAACCATTATCATAATAAAATTATAAAATTCCAGTGGAGAAAACAAGATATAGTGTCCTCTTGGATACACCTATGGTAGAACAACATGATAAAGTGCCCTATAGGGTGTCCTCTCAGTGGAGAAAACAAGATAAAGTGACCTTGGATGCACCTATGGTAGAACAACATGATTAAGTGCCCTCTAGGGTGTCCTTCCAGTGGAGAAAATGGTATAAAGTGTCCTCTCGGATGCAACTATGGTCGATAAAACATGTTAAATGCCTTCTAGGGTGTCCTCTCAGTGGAGAAAACAAGATAAAGTATCCTCTTGGATGCACCTATGGTTGATAAAACATGATAAAGTACATAAAATAAAGTCTTATGAAGAGTTGAGAACCACTAATCTGCGGTGTGGCCTCTGACACACGACTGCATATACATACATACTTTTGTTTTTTCTGACACGTGTGTTTCTAAAATCTGAGCTGAGGGATTTGTGGCGTGTAAAAGCTAGAGCGTGTGAGAGTGACGGATGGTGTCAATGTAGATAAACACGGACTGTAATGAAGAAAGCGATTAGTGCTGGTGGTGTGATTTATTGGGTGTTGAGTTGATGAGTTCAGCCCGGGAGAGTAGTTAATCCATCACCAATGTGACTCAGCTCTCCAAACTTACACGTCTACTGAAATGTCTTTGTGATGTTCAACCCTTTCAAGCTTTCTCTTTTTTTTGTTTTGTCTTCGTTTGTCTTTTGTCGTCTTCCTCTGTGGTGTCAGAAAAGAGGAGGAGGAATGTGGACCCCCTGGAGGACCCAGACTACACCCTGTCTGTGCGAGTTCAGGACCTGGGAGGAGCGTCGCAGACCGCGCTGAGTGGAAACGCCAGAGTGCACATTGTCGTGCAGCAAAACCTGTGGGTCAATCCTGGACCTATAACTGTTAAAGAGCACTTAAAGGAAACTTACCCTCTGCTCATCGCAAAGGTGTGGTGGGATGCTGACACAGACATTTTAAAGGGATAGTTCGGGTCTTTTGAAGTGTGGTTGTATGAGATACTTATCTATAGTCAGTGTATTTCCAACAGTATAACAGCAACAGCAATGTACTGCTGTGAACGGGGCTGGAAGCAAAATGTATTTTAGCCACCTAAAAGAAAGGCTCACCTAAAAAAAAAAATCAAAGTTTAAGTTATGATTAGAATATTTTCGCCAGTTTTCCATGAGAAAGCCATACAGTCTATGTTTCCGACGGGAAAATGAAGCCGTTATCTATGCTCTCACCAAAGCCACCAGACTCCATTGAAAAAAAACTGTAATTTTAGCGCGCAGAACACGGGGAGTGCTGGTCTACCGTTGCCTTGATCGATTAGTTTGTTTGTGTTATTGTGTGACTTTGGTTAGTTTGGATTCACCAAAGTCACACAATAACACAAACAAACTAACCGATCAAGGCAGCGGTAGATCAGCAACTTACGTGTTCTGCAAGGTCAAATTACAGTTTTTTTCAATGGAGTCTGGTGGCTTTGGCGAGAGCATGGCCACATATAGATACAACGGCTGTCTGACGGCAAGGTAAAGCAGTACAAATATTCTAAATATAGCATATACATACGATTTTTTAGGAGGCTTAAATACATTTTTCTGCTGGCCCCGTCCACAGCAGTACATTGCTTTGCTCCCATGCGGTAACTCCTGTCTGCTTCTCCAAACTGGGGGCGTGCTGACCGTCATCTACTGTAGATAATACACTGACTTTGGATAAGTACCTCATACCACCCCACACAAAACACCCAAACTATCCCTTTAAAATCAAAACACTCACTTTGCCGACTATATCCAGTAACTAACCTTCCCACTCCGGCCTCTTACCTCCCTTCTTGTATCCAGGTCCAGTCTAATGAGCCCAACGCCGTCTACACGTTAAAGCAGAAAGAGCGAGAGCTGAAATTCCCCTTCCAGATCACAGAAGATGGAGAAATCTATCTGACAGAGGAGCTGGACAGAGAAGATAAGGCCATGGTACACAATGCACGCTTAGTTTGCTCAATAAATCTCTTTTATCCTGCATATAAAAATATCAACTTACTTCCAGGGATGATTCTTGAACTTGTGCTGGTTGTGTTTCAGTACATCGTTGTGGTGTTCGCCATGGATAACAACGACGAACAGGTGGATCCACCAATGGAGATTCATGTCGTGGTGGAGGATGTGAATGACAACATGCCAGTGTGTGCAAACGAGGAGAGTGTGTTTGAGGTGCAGGAGGACGAGCCTGTAGGTAAGATGTGTGTGTGTGTGTGACTGTTACATAACCCATTCATGGCGTAGAGAGTGTAACATGTGCTTGAAGGTTGGGATGAAGCCCTCATTCAGAAAACATTTTTCTTAAACTCCTATTCTCTTCCTTTGAATTCAATCTCACCATTGCTTCTTCTGTTTTCAGCATTTCTGGGTCCATATTTATCAAAGATTTACACTTAAGATTGCTCTAAAGATGGATGGTAGGAGTGAAAAATAAGACACATTTGTCAAGTTACCAGTGGTGGGAGAAGTATTCAGATTATTTACTTAAGTAAAAGAAGTAAAAATCATTTAATTTAAAAATATTGGCATAAAAATGTACTTAAAGTACCAAAATTAAAAGTACTTATTATGCAGAATGCCCCCTTTTAGAATCATATGTTATATTATTATTTCATAATTATGGATGCATTAATGTATAAGAAGTACTTTACCGTTGCAGCTGGTAACAGTGGGGCTAATTGTAACTACTTAATATACTGCAGGGTAGCTTAGTCTATAATAATACATAAAAAATACTTGATTATATTTATATATTTATATAATTATATTGTATGTAGTGTTATATTGCATTAATAATTTTAATCTGCAAAGTAACTTAAGCTGCCAGATAAATTTAGTAGAGTGAAAAGTACAATATTAGCCCTTCAAAAGGTAGTGGAGTAGAAGTACAAAGTAGCATAAAATGGTAATACTCAAGTAAAGTAAAAAGTACCTCAAAATTGTACTTAAGTACAATAAATGAGTGACTTACTTCTGATTAAAGTGTAAGAGAAACCCTCAAGAGCAGCTCTCCAGTGATCACATGATTAAACACATGTATACTTAAATAATAGGAAGTTGGCTGAAATTAAAACAAAAAGCAAACTCAACTTGCAGCAGCAAAGAAATTCAGCTGATGTTATACGTCAGAGACATTATATGATAGAATTTAGTGCCACATTGACAAGTTCAGGCTATGAAAATGCATGGAAAGTCATTGCAAACAAAAAAGTGGTGTAAGATCCTGTCAAATGTTGGCAAATAATAGGTTAGAAATATCTTATTCTGAATTATACATATTGCTATTATTGATATTTTGCACAATCCCTCAGGAACGTGTCTCAAAATCTGTGTACTCACCTCTAATTCTGCACCGCAGTAGGATTTACTCTTCCTGTAACAAGCCTCAGGGTCCTCTGGAGCCCCTTAAATTCAATAACATTTCTATTCTAACTCTTCTTATATTTGTGGTTCCAGGCAGCCTGGTTGGACAGCTGTTGGCCCATGATGACGATCAAGAGGGGACACTGAACGCTCACCTGACTTACACCATCCTGTCCCAAGATCCACCCACCGAACCCAACGCCTTCGCCATTGATGCTGATTCTGGAAGAATCCAGGCGTTGCGCACGCTGCAGCGAAAAGACCATCAGGTGTATAACCTCAACGTCAAAGTCAACGACCCGGGTTGGTAACCTACTTACTGTTTGATGTAACATAACTGTAAATAGAGGTCACGTCCGTTTTACACTCCAAGTACTTTTTGTTTCACAGCTTTCAGCACAGAATGTAAGGTCATCGTCAAGGTCATCGACGTCAACAACGAGATGCCTCTGTACGAGAAGAACGATGTAAGTATGTGAACCACTTCCTGTCTCTTGTTTCTCACACTGTTTGGCTGATTGTCTTCATGTTTCTGTGTCAGTACGGCAGTCACACTCTGTCAGAGGACACTCCTGTGGGACACACTGTGCTGACCATCAGAGCAACAGACGCTGATGACCCAGACAGCGGCAGCTCCCTTATCGAGTTCCACATCACTGCTGGCAACGATGATGAACTTTTTGTTGTGGAAACCGATGGCAAAGGCGTCGGCCACGTGGTCGTAGCTAAGGTATGGTATCTCCACTCTCTACATGTCCCTCACACACACACACACACACACACGCACAGATGATTTCATACAACTCATTGACTCTGATCTTTAACTGTTTGCTTAAACATTCACGGTTCCTTTTACCTTAAAAAGTGAAAAACTCCCACGGTGTATGTTTTGTATTTATCTGATATACTCATATATAGGCTCGCAACTAATGATTATTTCCATTTGTTATTATTTTATTGTCCATTAGAAAGACATACAACACAAACAACAATACACACAGTTTATAAAGTGTCAGAAAATAGTGAATATTTCCCTTCAGTCCAAGCAGTCGTCTTTTAAAATGTCTTGTTTTGTCCGACCAACAGTCCAAAACCCTAAAGACGTAAAATTGATGATATAAAACAGAGAAAAGCTGCAAATCCTCACATTTAAGAAGCAAATGTTTGGCATTTTTGCTCTAAAAATAACATAAACAATTGATTATTAAAAATAGTTGTCAATCTTACACAAACATTAGAAATCATTTATTATTTTATAGATATGAAAATCGTTCTCAAGAGTTTTGAGTAAACTCTGTAGCTGCTGGATTTGACTTCTTACTGCTTGTGTTATGAAATAAGAAGGTAATGTTCAGTAACTGTGTCGGTATTGCTGCCCATTTAAAAGTAAAATGCCTTGGATAAGAGAACAGATTTCAGCTCTGAGATATGTGACAGTCACGACTGTGTTGTGACCTTGAACATGTTCTTTGCCTCCTTTATTCCTGCTTTCTAACCAGTCTGCTTGTCTCCTAACAGCCTCTGGACTTTGAGTCCTCTCCCGCCTATAAACTCCAGATCGATGCTCGTAACCCAGAGCCGCTGATGGAGGGTCTTGAGTACGCCGCCGAGTCCACAGCCTTCGTCTCTGTGTCTCTCACTGACGTAGACGAGGCTCCAGAGTTCAGTCTGGACATCCTGGATGTGACTGTGCCTGAAAACACCACCAAGGGATCAGTGCTGCTCACTGTGGAGGCCAAGGATCCAGAGGGCAAAGAGATCAGGTAAAGACCAAACTCACATGAAAAGACCAAAACCAACAATGAATTCATCCTTCATGTATTGTCTATGTAAACAAAGACAGATGTATCTTATTTAAAGGTGCTGTGTGTAAAATTTAGCAGCATCTAGTGGTGTGGTTGCAGATTGCAATCAACTGAGTACCCCTCCGCTCACTCCTCCCTTTCCAAGACTGTGGTAACGTGAGCCGCTGAGTGCAAAACCGTGGTAATGCCGTTCGCCTTGCTCGGAGGCCATCCTTACCATAATAACACTACTTTAAGAGCAACTGAAGTCAGACGGCGGCTGGCGGTACCACGGTTTTGCCGATATGAAGCTCTCATTCTAAGCTAACAAAAACACAACGATTCTTAGTTTCAGGTGATTATACACTAATGAAAACATAGTTATAAATATTGTATGCCATTTCTGCTAATTGATCCCCTGAAATGGTATCCCATTTTAAAAGATTTAGGTCTTCAGTTGAGAGCCACAG
Source organism: Sebastiscus tertius (assembly GCA_916701665.1). Taxonomy (NCBI): domain Eukaryota; kingdom Metazoa; phylum Chordata; class Actinopteri; order Perciformes; family Sebastidae; genus Sebastiscus; species Sebastiscus tertius. The sequence continues at coordinate 14,932 of CAKAOH010022005.1, forward strand.
ACAAGGTAAGGAAGTTGGAAAGTTGGAGACAGACTAACCTATTTTTGGTTCTGGTCTTTTCTTGACAATAGAAGAGATATAGGTGCAGTTCCTCGAAGGCCAGGATTTTAGATTTTAGAAAACGTTAATGTCCCCAAAGGGGCAATTTGTGGTACAGCACAGTAAACATTAAACATAATGTAAAGTAAAGTAAATAGTAAGTATATTAAAACAGAACAACAGTGATAACAACAAAAGAATTGTATGTATAATTGAACTCTATGAGTTAACATAACTTCCTCCCGGCTGTACTGTATGTTACACATCGCCCTACCACAGCTTGTTAAGTTGGGTTATTGCCACTAGATTTCCAGCTCCCAGGATGTTTTACAGATTTTTTTTTGCGTGGGAACATCCTCTCAGAAACCTGAGGGAGACAACAGTGACACTATGTCCATGTTCTGTTTACAAGCTTTAACAAGATGTTCTGTATGATATGAAGACTGAACACAAACACACATGCATAGCTTTCATAGTTTATGATTGAATGAATTGTTCCATTAGATCAGCTTTGTTTTTAACGTCACTGCCACTGTTAGGACTCTCACATGTACCCAAAACAGACTATTGATTTGTTTTGACTGCCATTATTCCCCCCAGGCCACCAGTTCAGAGCCCGGTGTGTGTCATGGATAATTTCTAATATCTGCTCACTCTATGTGTCGGTGTGTGTGTGTGTGTGTGTGTGTGTGTGTGTGTGTGTGTGTGTGTGTGTGTGACTCTGTGTGTTGTGCAGTTTTAAGCTGGACGGTGACACTCGGGGCTGGCTGGAGATCGATGCTGCCACAGGAGAGATCAAGACCAAAGACAAGCTGGACAGAGAAACCCTGGAGACGTTTGACGTCACTGTCACTGCATTTGAGAAGGGTGAGATATGAGACTGATATCACAGCTTATTAGAGTGTTCTTTGTGTTGTTGATCAGCTTTTATAAAGGTCATAATGTTAATTCTAACTTATACTCTTTAAGCTTTGTGCTGTTTAATTAAAAAGTAAAAACAATGCTAACAGAGACACTAAGAATGTCTTTGTCTACTAACATTAAATGATATAGTTTTTATTTGTTTATGTTATGAAAACGTGACTGTGTTCATGACCTTCGACCTTGCACGTTGAATCAGCGAGCCTCGTTTCATACTTTTCTGATTTCCCTCTGAAGAGAACCCGCAAAAGTCTTCTGAGCGCGTCGTTTCTGTGAGGCTGCTGGATGTGAACGACAACGTCCCCAAACTGACGGAGTCCCAGGCCTTCATCTGTGTGAAGAAATCCGAACCTGTCATCATCATGGCCCAAGACACAGACAGCGCCCCCTTCTCCCAGCCCTTCACCTTCGCTTTCGCCCACGGCAAGAAATCTCCCAACTGGGAACTGGACACTATTGACGGTACGTTAACATACACTGCTGTACAGCTGAAGCGATGCATCTGAAGATGGTATAAAACCGAGTTGTACATTCAGATCATTACATTGTTCTTGTTTCCTTTTGCATGACATACAGGTACAACAGCTAGACTGACCCTGAAGAAAAAACCAACTGAAGATAAAACCTTCAAAATCCCCATTAACATTAGAGACAATGCAGGCATGGGAGTCACGCAGTCGTTTGAGGGTGAGTTCATTCTTTATGTTAAGCTTTAAGAGTAAGTCTGGTGGGAGGCAATTAGTCAACTAATCGGTCGTTTTGGTCTTTTGTCATGTAAGATTTCTTCAGTCGATTATTCGTTTTCTCATGCTGAATGACTTATTTCCAAGATACTTATGTGCTTTTGTGTGATTCTTTGTGGAGACACATGTTTTACAGATCGATTAGTCAACAAAATAGTATGAGTGTTAGTCGACTAAGAATTTGTTGTCCATAAAAACATGAATGAGCCACACTGTTACAATGTGTGACATGTCCCTTCATTACCATGAACATAGAAACTGCAACTTATTTTGAGTCAATCCCACATTCACCATCTTGCTGCTGTAAATACACACAAGAACACAAAATGTGTATTAATCCGCAGCTGAAAATAGTCCCCAACAAATGTACTATTTTCTCCTGTTTGCTAAAAACTACAGTGCCTAGCTGTTTTAGGAAATGAGCCTTTTTAAAGCTTTTTAAAACATATTTTGTGACCAAGATTTCTATCTTCAGTAAGGATAGATATGCTTGGGGCTTAGTTCCACAGACCGGGAATTTGATTTTGAGAGAAACTGAATTTTCCTGCAGGTTCCTGCTGTTCCACACAGCGAAGCCAAAGAGTGATAAAACAGACAGAGGACAATAAAAGAAACAAGGTGGACAAAAACCCATAAATATAAGGGCTGCAAAACAGACCTATGTTTATTACACAGACTTTCAAGGGCTGAGATAAGAGATTGGCTGTTGATGAACTAACACATTCTTGGTTTGTGTCTTTTCATGGGATTTGTTGACACTAGTCTCTTATAAAAGCTTAATGACGTATGTGTTGCTCTCTACTTTCTATACCAGTGAGAGTATGTAACTGCACAGAGCTGGGCTACTGCTACATCGCACCAGAAGACCGTGCCTTGAGCATGGGGATGGGACCCACCATCGGGATCCTGGGTGGTACTCTGGGATTCTGCAGTAAGTCTGAAAAACTCTCATATAAAAGTCTTGAAAAACAAACCAACACGTGAAAACGGCGTCCATCATACTATACAGTCTGATGTTATTATCTAGTTTTGTGTCGGTGGTGCTTACTCCGTTTTGTTCCTGGCTTTAATTTACTTATTTCTTTGTCTTGTTGCAGTTATTGTCTTCATCGTAGTGATCAAACGCGTAAATAAAGGAGGCAAGAAGACGAACCCGACTGGAGAAGAAGAAGAAGGGAAAAACCCCATGATGTAGTCACATGTACACACACACATATTTGTACTTTTATACTTGTGAGGACCTTAACTGTCACATCTGCATGTCTAACCTGAACCTAATTCTAGCTTTAACGCTCAAACCAAGACCTCTAGGCTCATTTACAGTCTTTTTGCCAAATAAACAAATAAAACAAAATGAATTAATGAATAGATCCTCGCTTACACAACAGCAGAAGTGAGGACTTCATTTTCCAAGTGTCCTCTTTCTCTCTCTCAAGGCCTAAAAGTAGATGCACACACACACACACATACACACACACACACACACACACACACACACATTTACATAAGATTATTTAATTTTATTTACAAGAGAGATTTGATTAATAAGTGCTGTGCATACTTAATTACGGTCAGGTGGCCCCATGCTAATCATGCATATAATAAAGCTTGTTAACGTATTTTATGTTCAGTTCACTCCCAGACTCAGGTTGTTTCATTAGCAGTTTAATCATCTCACATAATTCAATTAGTTTGTGGCCCAGAGCTTTTGTGTTGTAATTCTCTTCTGCTTGAATGTTGTGTTACAGCTGGAAATATCTTTAATGTTAAGAAACACCTTAAACCCAGAACGTTACTGTGTGTAATGAACAATAACTACTGTGTTTTGTAATGAGCAGTCGATGCTCTGTTTCCCAATAAACAAAGAAACTGGGAAACACTTTGGCTTTTATCATCATCATGTGTGTCTGCACCTGTTGGTGTGTGTGCAGCACATGTTGGAGCAGACCCGTGGTGCAGCAGGTGGTCAAAGACATAAGCATGCACATCTCAGCAGGTAACAAACAACTTCCGCTCTGCCCTCTCCGTTCAGATTTCTGACTAACATTTACTCTGTGCTTATAGTCAGTACTGTTGCATCCGTCTCTCCCCCCGCCACCCCCCTCCCTGCCAGCCTGTCGCTGAGCAGTCAAGGCCACGGTGCTGCTACAGAGAGCGATGCTCTGAGTCATCTCTTAGACGGTGGGAGACAGGCCACAGATTGTTAGCGGCGCTGAAAGGATGAATTGGCATGATTGTGGGCTTTTATGCAGCACAAAGAAGCCGCAACACACCAAAAAACACACTCAGACACACATGTGGGAGTTGAATGAGCGTGCTACATGTGCTGCCACATGTGTGTGAGATGAGTCATCAAAACGGCCTGCTGCTGCTCCAGCCAAAACGGAGGACAGTGTCAGAGGAGTGGACTGAGCTACGGCCTCATAATGACAAACTCAACATGGAGCCTCTCGGGTGTTTATGTCTGCACTTTCTCCTCGCCTGTATCCCGGCAACACTTTCCACAACAACACACACAGACACACACGCACACACACACACACACAGAGTCCTGGGGAGCTGGTGGGAGAAGTTGAAAGGTTGAGGGACAGAAGAGAAAAGATTAAGGAAAGACCGGGAGAGTAAA
>CAKAOH010022006.1:0-16565 GCA_916701665.1 Sebastiscus tertius
TATATACAGTGTATATATATATATATATAAATACAAAATACAAATATTTGTGGATTTATGAATAGCTATATGGGTATGTACTGTATATGTGTATGTTTATATGTCTATACAAATGTATATGTATAAGTGATATGGAAATGTATGTGTCCATATATACGCCAGTATCCATGGTATATGTAAATTAATCTTATGTACAAACTTGAATACAGCATCCAACCTAGTTGTTATATCTCTGCCCCCCCACCCCTCTTTTTTTCTTTATCTTTTTCATTCAATTTTTTTCTATTTTTTTAAATGTAAAATATATTTTTTAATAATTTCTAATGCTGATGTTTTTTGTGTACATCTTGTTTTGTGTCTTTGTTCGTTTCTAAGCTCATTACTTAAAAGTTTGTTTATAAACTTTTATAAGTATGAACTGTAAATTGCTTATATGAAAACAATCTTGGAAAAAAAATAAAGTATATCAAAAATTATATATATACTGTTCCTGAGACAGGCTGCTGTCTGCAGCTTTGGCTCTGAGAGGCCAACGTTCCCCATAGATTTGCGTAGTCGGTTGTCACACTGTGTTGTTGAATGGACCCAGAGACAGAGCATCTTTAGTTATAGAGCATCTTTAAGCATCTTTAGTTATAGAGCATCTCTAGTTATAGAGCATCTCTAATTATAGAGCATCTTTAGTTATAGAGCATCTCTAGTTATAGAGCATCTCTAATTATAGAGCATCTCTAGTTATAGAGCATCTCTAGTTATAGAGCATCTCTAGTTATAGAGCATCTCTAGTTATAGAGCATCTTTAGTTATTGAGCATCTTTAGTTATAGAGCATCTTTAGTTATAGAGCATCTTTAGTTATAGAGCATCTTTGATGCACCCTGCCTCTTGTCATGTGACATCCACTCCCTCGCGCTCAGGTTTTGTTGAGTACTGTCCTCCCCGTCGACACGTGTTTTCCCCCTCGCTAAACCTTGTCCCTAACACAGACTATTGACGTGTCTCCACTTCCTTCCACTCATTTATGCATAATAAGACCTTATAGTTGTTATAATTCGATATAATGCGTTATAACACCTGGCTCAGTGCCACTCGGCGCACCTTTACGCAACAGAGTCGCACCAATTTACCAAGAGCTCTGCAGAAGCATGAGCTATCCACAGTCCATGTCCACTCTCAGTATCACCTTGAAAACCTTCAGCAAGAGTCGCATTAACATGACCCTGGGTGAGCAGCAGCACAGACTCCATATCAGCTGCACAATGCACAGGTAAACAGAGAAATATATAAAAATAACATACAAGCAGCATCCTTTGTTGCAGTGGAAGTGCATGAGACCAGAGATATAAAATAAGGCTCAAATATCAGTGGTGTTGAGATAACAGCCCCAGTTAGGTGAGATGATGACAAATTGAAGAGCCTGCGCAGATATATACATCCTGTGATCTCTGATTAGATTAAAGTCTGATTTGGTGTGATTATTATACTGTCCATAAACAGTCCAAGGAAGGAATGACGCCTGTACAGCTGCTTACTTCTTTGACAGACTGTGATGTGCAGGAAGGAGACTGCACCCGAGGCCACATAACTTATGAAGCTGGCCTTCTACATGCATGTGGAGAGGACCTTTTCAGTGTTAACGTGCATAAAGAGGTACAGCATTAATAGAATGGAACAGAACACACTTTCTGTCCTTGGCTCATATTTCCTTTGAAAATGAGAGACTTATTAAACTGAGGAATCCACCTAACAAGGAGGACTTCTACAAAAAAGTCATTGACATCTTTGTCCAGAGGGAAAAGCGCGTGGACTTCATCTACAAAGTAAGTGCCTCCTTTTAAAATTAATATAATAGGGCTGTACCCAACGTTGACATTGAATTATTATTATTAATAACTTAGAAACATTGCGTGCAAGACACCCTCTACCTTCTCTCTCTCTCTCTCACACACACACACACACAGCCATAATTATCACAGTCCAAAAGTCAGAATTTATTGAAAAAAGATAGATAGCTTAATCATGTCCAATTTTGTTTTTTATCTCTAAGGAAATATTCTGCTTCAATCCATATCTGTTGGCATTTAGCCTTTCAAAAACATCATTTTCACTGCGGTCAAAAACTCTTTGCTGCAGTCTAGCAGCAATCTAACAGCACCATAAATTACACATATACATAACCACAATAACACAAAATCGTATTTTTCCCATTTGTTTATAAATTATGACAACAGACATTCGAAAACCCCAATAAAAGCTTCAAATGTAATAAAAATAAAAGACATCTAGTACAGCCGTATTAACCCTTTTATTGGCTTTGTGTATGTTGTCTGATGTTTGGCTACTGATGCGCCGACACCAAAATGTCTCTCTCTGTTTTCTTTATCCTGGTGCGCCGTCACCAGGTGCTCATTGTGTGGTTCAGCGTGCTCTTGTGCATTTTGTAGGAGGTAGTTAGTTCATCTCTATTGATAGACTCAAAGTCCATTACAAATTCATACAACACAACAACAATTCCTACATTAAAAGACAGTTATACCAATGTTTCCACAGAGATGGCTGGTATCGTATAACACTAAAACAAGGATTTGACAGTAGCATGATGATGGCGTCCTGAGAATCACTCAGCCGACAGATACATTTGTACATCAGATTTCTCAATAGAGCCTGGAAAGTGTTGACTCCTGCATTACAGAACAACTCACTTGCACAACGCCACTTGTTGTTTTTTTTATTAATATCCGCATGCAGTCATTGTAGGCCACCTGGAGCTTATGCGCGCTCGCCTTTTTAAACTTGGCCCACAAGGGGGCAGTATAGAGAGGAGTGCAATACGCTGTGAATAAACTGGTTTCTACTGGTACGCTGACACCATGCTCTCTTTCTCTCTTTTTCTCTCTCTAGGCGTTTATTGTGTTGTATGTATGCCTAACTAATGTAATCTATATTTAAAACTATATTTTTCTGCGTAATGTAAACGTATCCATATGCCACATTGATAGGTCACTGCCTGCCCTGGCAAAGATTTCGCAGCACGTTACTACTGTAGTCTGCACGTCTTTCCAAAAAGTCTCTCCATTGCCTCCAACTCATAGAAAATGGTGCAGCTCGGTTCTTAACTTGCTCCAAAAAATGTGACCATATTACACCTGTTTTAGCGTCTTTACATTGGCTACCCGTGTCTTTTAGTATCGCTTTTTCAAATGTGCTGAATCGGTGCCCCATTTTAAATCATTCCTCAAAACACACTCGTATAAAGCTGCTTTTAATTCTTGATTCTGATGCTTTTATATATTTTTTATTTTGTTTTTTTTACTTTTTTATTTAGTTTTGTCTGTCTGTTTTTCATTTATTTTATTGTTTTTACATTCATATTTTGCCTCTGCAATACTTGCTTTGATACAAATCGCCTTCCCCCATTGTCTTTCAATGCTTTGCTCTGTTTTATGTACTGTGTGTGCATCACTTTGTATCTATGTTTTAGAAAAGATTATTAAATATTTATTGTGATAGATTAACTATCTCAAGCTATTTTTAGATTTCTAGATATTGATTTTCATACTGTGGCAAAAGCCACACTGCCTGGAAGGTAGAAAATCTGTTTAAAAAAATAAATGTAAAATTTAAATGTGTAAGATTTGTAGGGAATGGGCTAAAATATGCATGTTTCTTTAAATTATAAAATCCTCAAAAAACATTCGACAGTAAGTGCTCTTAAAGCAACGCCAAATGATCTGATAATGTGTTTTTTTTTCTACTTATAATAAACCGGCAATAATTTGAGAGAGATGATGAAATAGAAGCACCTTTCTTTTTTCTTCCGTGACATAAGCTGACCTGAACTTCCTCTCTGAGCCTCAGACTGTGCGCTGTATGCCAGCCGCCTTGGCTCACACTTGGCCACCACGATCTGGCTTTTCAGTCCACGCACATGTTCATTCAACTCATTCATTCGGAGCCAACTGACCCCAGGCGACATGGCTCAAAAAAAACCCTCCAACCCCCGGTCGACTGACTCACAAACAGAACGCTGTGGGGCAACAAAGGTTAAAGCTAGGGGAGCTAGCGTGAAAAGACACACACATGCACACACTGTTGCAATAATTCAAACATTTATTATTAATTGAGACAAATAGAGTAAAACATGAAGACAGATAACCATATGATAAAAGTCAGTGTGTGATATGATACAAGAGTCAGTGTTCACCGATGTGACCCTGGTCATCCTGGTTGCACATTATGTTACCGTGGTGACCGGGTTTAATCTCTCCACAGAGAGCTGGATCCCAATCTGACCCTTAACCCCGATGAAAGAAAGGTCACCGGGGTCACACACTCCTCTGGTCCATTTTTTTTACACGACCATTTTCCTCTGAAAGGGTGTTTTCATGGGCAACAGAAAGCTGAATACGTTGAATTGTAAAACGGTTGTCCTAATACGATTACTGCAAACCAGACTAAAGATAATCTGATTTAGTGGCGGTAGGGAAACAAAAATAACAAAGATTGCAACACTTCATTGTCTTGACTGTTGTCAAAACGACACCTGAAAGCCAATATATAACCAATGACGGACATTTATAGCACACAATCAAACCAGGAGCACATGTCGTACAACACCGCAACAGCTTATATCCTGTTAGCTTTTAAGAATACATCACTATTCACACCCTCTCTAAAAAAAATCACGAGATGCCTCATTTCTAATCCTTGAAAAAATGTCTGCTGGACAAAAAAAGACAAATTTGTCAGAGGTGCCAAAGTGTATTGAGACGTTACGTCTATTTAAACATCGTTTTTCATCATTAACTGTATGATTTTTTTTGTGTCTGAATATGGGTCGTACGTACAAATACTCAGGGCTTTCTTATCTTGTGTAGAAAGTTGCCGGGTTAGAACTGGAAACTATATTGTATTAATTTAAAACAACTTTGGACAGATTTAATTGGATATATCAAGGCTCCTCTATTTCATTTTCACTTCATTTTATACCTGTGATTTTTAGATTGAATTATATATTAATCTCAGTGCGAGGTCAGAATGTAAAAAGATCCTGCATTATATTCTCCTGAAAGAGTGAGCACATGCTTCTGTACAGTACAGATCTCACCAGAAATACGTTTTTTAAAAGCACATTTTCAAAAACGTCTTTCCCGGGAGTTGAATGTTGTTTTGTTCAATTTCCTTGTAAAGATTATTTTCACAGAATATTTTATTTTAATTAACATTTCAAAAGAACAAGGAAACAAAAAATGAGATGTAACAAGCGATGAATCTTTCAGGTTGACAAAGCTGAGCGAACAGAAAAGTCTAAAAGTCGTCTTTCAGACAAAAAGAGGAAACTGAAGTGCTACATCGATTACAAGATTAGAGATGCGTCTGACAGTATTATCTCTGGATCGTTTTAAGAAAAAGGTTAAACAATTGTGTCCCTGAGAGTATCCAAATGCAATTATAATTATTCTATAAATAATTATTTAATTTTATTTTATTTTATTTAATTTTATTATCTCATCTTACCTTTTTTTTTATGTATCATAGATTTCATACCCTTATATTTTATGCAAGATTATTCATTACATTTTAAATTACAGTTGTAAATCTGATAAACTGTGATTTTAATTTAAATATTTCTAGGATTTGGGCCACCTACTGTATAATCTACATAAGGAAATTATGTATGCCGTTATTCCTGTTGCACAAATAAAAAACCTAGAATCAAGTGAACAGTACCAAATCAAATATAAACGTACTGTAGGTGCCCATTTAAAATACTAGTTGTGCGATTTCATTTAAAAAGTTCCATAGAATTTGTCCAAATGAGATAATAAAGTAACAAAAGGAGTATAATATCATGCTGCCTGCCTTTACCTACTTGCCCCATATACAAGTATCAATATACTTTCAATATCATATTTAAGTATATGAATACACTGACTTTTGTTATTCTGTACCTTGTAATTTTTGGGCATATGAACAATATGATTATTAACAGAAATAGTCTCAGCAGAACTGATTAACGTTTTTTATACTTAGATGTGACCAAACAACAGTCTCAGCGTGGGTAAATACATCATTATCAAAAACAGCGCTTTGTCTCAGTGTTTTAAAATCACATTTTAGCTGTGGCAGCGTGTGTGCCAGTTGTTACGATGTGAAAGCAGCATGTGAGGTGACCTTCAACAAGTCTATTTTCTATAATTTTCGGTAATGAAGAAACCATTCTTCAGGACATTGAAATAAAATCATTGAATGGGTTATTCAGGTGATTTAGCTTGGAGATGAAAATCTAAATTATCAAAGTAATTTCCACCAGCAGCAGCAGCAGCAGCCTCTGCTCTCTGGTTAGTGTGCACACTGCTCCCTCTACTGGTGAACACGCAGCGCTATGTTGGAGAAGTTTAACTGTTGCTCTCTGAATCTCAACATTAAAACTGTGAGGACAAAAGACCCTGTCGAAGGTCATTTATGTTGAATATTGCTGTTTATAATAAGTGGAATGACTTTCTTTTACTCCACTGTGCTGATGTGCAGTAATCAACTTGATTCAATATATTAGAGAGGAGCCAGAAATGTGTATTTTGACTATAAACTTGAGCAAATTTTAGCCATGAAAGGAAATATTCATAAATTACACAATTGATGAAATATGAAAAAAACGATAATGATGCTTTTTGAATAGGAAAACATATTCCAGCACAGTCCAGGCAGGATTTTTTTTCCCCCCATTCGTAATCTGCTGAGGTGAGTTGGCTTTTCATGGGCTGACGAACCTGAGATTGAGCCTGAAATCACCATTCTCAGGTTGGACAGTCCTAGAAAGAACCACTCAAGAGTTAAAGCTGTTCATGCTGCTCCATGAGCCTCATCAGCACACTGAGCGCAACTCCTTTGACAAAAACAAAATCACTTGATTAACAAGATGTAATATTATTCGGGCTGTCAAAGTTAACGAGGTAATAACGCATTAATGCAACGTTCACGCTAAATACAGTACCTGTGAGGGATTCTGGACAATATCTGTCATTGTTTTCCAATAACAAATATATACATATATCTTTATAAAAGTATTAAATACTTGACACATCTCCCTTTAAGGTACATGTTGAACCGATTCATTTATTATTAATTGCGATTAAATATTTAAATTGATTGATAGCCTTAAATATTATGTCTGTTTGAGGATAATTGTGATCTGTTTCCACATCTGAAAATGATACGCTGGTGGGTGTTACTGTTTTCTGCATAATAAAAATGTTCAGATGCACAAAGGTCCACTTTGTGGCCATATGGAAGAGAGAGATAGTATAATAAGATAATACTGTTGGGGACACTATGTTGGCCGCTGCATTACCTAAATGTATCTGCTCATTTATTTGTTATTAAACATTAAAAATTATAGACTAAAATAATCCAGCATCCATAATGTAATATCATTTTAGGGCTGCAACTAACCATTATTTTCATTGTCGATTATTTTCTCGATTCATTGATCAGTTGTTTGGTTTATAAAATGTCAGAAAATGGTGAAACATGTCGATCAGTGTTTCCAAAAGCCCAAGATGACGTCCTCAAATGTCTTGTTTTGTCTACAACTCAAAGATATTTAGTTTACTGTCATAGAGGAGTAAAGAAACCAGAAAATATTCACATTTAAGAAGCTGGAATCAGAGAATTTGTACTTTTTTGTCCTTAAAAAATGACTCAAATCGATTATCAAAATAGTTGCCGATTAATTTAGTAGTTGAAAACTAATTGATTAATTGTTGCAGTTCTACATCATTTAGATGGACAGTTTTTGGCGCCAGAAACAAAATCCATCCAAAAAAAGCCATTGATTATGGAAACAATCGTGTTCATTCTGGTGATATAATGTCACTTCCTCCTGTTAAAACTACATATTTATGCTTATAAGAGGATACAGATGCTGTTCCCATTGTAAAGTATCATATCTAATTTCAATAAAACAGAAGTTTTAATCTAATAATTGACTCCAATAGCCACAATTAAATGCATTTAATCAACATTTCTGGCTCATATGTGTGCAAATGTTCTCATTCAGAAAACTCAGAGCACAACACATAAGAAGTTTTAACACCACACACATCTGTCTCTCTGTTGGTAGCTAACCTGCACTGAAACCACTCAGAGAGCAATTAAACACTCCAACGCAGCCTAATGCACAAACTGCATCTCATAATAAAAACATCTAAATCACCCGGGCCTGACTTTATGAGGATGGTCCAGTCTCTTGGAAATGTTACTCTTGTGATAAACTATGCAGATGGAGAGCTCACACACACAGAGAAAGAGAAAGAGGGAGAGAGAAAGGAAAAGACAATACTTTACCCTCTTCAGCAGACTAATCCAAACCCTCTTCACATGATTCAGAAATACTTCACCGTCTGAATTATTCATCCTCAACTATCTGCACTGTGCTGCGTTGGCCTGCTCACACCATCGCTTCCACATTTACAATCCAGACACACTCACCTGCCAGATAGCACATTAACCAGACAAAATAACAACCATAAATACATAGTTACTTTCCATGTTTCCTCCCTTTCATCTCGCAGCAATCATTACAATAATGTGAGGATTGTGGCAAGTTTGTGAAGTCTCTAAGAGCTTTCAAAAGTCTCCTCTGCATACTTCTTACCCATAACACGGCAGGCAGACCCTCTGACTCCTCAGACCCAGCCGAGGCAGACAGGGGAAACAATCTTCATCATTGTAAAGTCGAGAGCAAAAGAAGGCACACAGGAAGAGAGCAGAGCGACCTGGAGCCAAAGCTAGTGACATGAGGATGAAAAAGAAACACAGGTCGCTGAGTTGGTTAGAAAAAGGCCACTCCTGCTGCCTTTACTAGGCTGTGACCTCATCGTGCTCTGTACTACCAATGGGGATGCAACTCTCACACACACACACACACACACACGCACACACACACACGCACACAGCACCTTCCTGTTTGTCAGTGCCGGTGGTAAACTTTCCACTGACATCTCAATTCAAAGGACCAATATGAACTTTTCATGCATTTTTGACATTAAGAAATAAAACACATCTGCATTGAGTTGAAATATTTTTTAGACAAATGTCATCATGTGATGGAAGATATAAAGGTGTGTGTGTGTGTGTGTGTGTGTGTGTGTGCAACATTTTGTGACTTATAGCTGAATAGCAGGTGAACTTTTCAATTTATTGCAAATTGAATCCAATTTAACACATTAAATAACATTTTTTAATCAAAAGTCAGACGTTTTTAAATGTGGCGGAAAAATCAAAGCTTTCAAATGTATATGACAGCTGCGTATTTAACTCTAGAAAAACTAGAGCAGCACAAGGATAAAAACGCCGCTGCTGAGCTTCCTGATATTCTTAGCTCTTGCACGTCTTTTGACTGTCCTCTTCACGCCCCCTCCCTCTAAAAAAAAAAAAAAAAAAAAAAAAAAGATGCCTCTTGTGGGTCAATATATCTGCCTAATAGGCTGCCGGTTCGTAATTGTCCATCAGCCTCATCAAATGTGTGTCAATCATACTTTACCGTGGCTGCCGTCTTGACAGCTGTCAAGAGTGATAATTATGGAAAGTGATGGAAGATATCAAGGTTGCTTTCCATGAGAAGAGGACAACCACAATATCCTTCCTGTTCACTTTCAAAGTGTAGGTTTCTGTGGTGAAATGGTTGATAAAGGAAAAAACTATGCAGGTAATGGTGACGAGTTTATGTTAGGCTATAGAGGTGTGTTTTTTAATAACCGTAGACTAAGACATGGCCTTTAACTGGGGGTGAGCTAACTCAACACTACAATTCACATTTGACATAAATGAAATAACACACTGTGAGCTCAACTGTGCTTTTATTAAACATATAAAAAACATGCAGCAGCAGTGGTAAACACAAAACAGCACGCAGTCAAACACTGAGGCTGCAAACACAATTGGTACAGAGTGACTCACTAACAGTTGTATTCAGTGGTACACACATACCGCACAATAGCAGGCGACTAAATGGAAACAGTAGTGCTTGTAGCTAATGTGGCTACAAGTTGCATTTTCAACATTTCATGTTTTTTTCTTCACTTTAATATTGTACATTTTTGGAGGTTTTTTTTCTAAAAATTTAAAAATATGTAACAAATTATCCATTACAATCTGTGTAATTATAATTAAGTGTGAACTTGTCGAAGAAAACATCCTATTAATGAAAATAAATAATGATATCAAACAACATTCCTCTTCTTCTGATGCCTCTAGTTCATTCAACCATATGGATGAACATTGTGGAGTGCGATCTGGCAAACTGTCAACATTTTTTTCTAAAAAAGAACAAGGCAATATTTATTTAATAGGCACGAACTTTAACATATTGATCTCACTCATTTGAATACTGATACCAAGTAAAAAGATCAGGCACGAGCAGGGCTTTATGAAATCCACACTTTCTGACATGTAGATGTTCTGAGTTCATATGCATCCCCCTTTTTTCTAAACAATCCCATCTACTGCATGAAAAACGGAGGCATAAATCAGGACGTGCCAGACTGAAATAAACACTTAATCTGTGTTTGTTAAATGCAGATGACCCATTTTCAGAGCAGCAAAAAAAAGATGCATGACTTGCCTGCTGACTGGTCAGGTCTATCCATAGAAAAAAATATGTAAATGAAGAACATGCTGCATAAATATACACCACAAGTGCATACTCTTAGCTGTATAGTGAAAAACGGTTTTCAGCCCCCGTTTCAACTGGTTAGGTCAGCATCCACAGAAAGGAAAAGGGTGAGCCAGAGAGCTAAAAAAAAAAAAGACAGATACACCCACACATTTTCCGATTGAATGGTCCTTCAGAAAGTGCTCGTGGCGATGGAAGTTGAGCAACACGAGTTCATGTTCCGATTTTACTTTTGTGAAAGTTGTGAGGAAGGTATGCGGTAAAAAATAAACCCAAAAGCTTGATGTCTTTTCCTTTTTTACGGCACATGCAAATTCACATTCACTTGTGTCGTCCACAGTACACGGTTTAAGGCTGGATGTATCTTTTCAAAGCAACATGCCTTCAAATTTCAGATTGCCACAATTTAAATTAAACAAAAATATTTAAATTTAATAACAGACTGTACATATAAAAAATATTTCATACTTCATAGCGCAACTTTCCACAACCGCATTTTCATGAGATAAAATAATAAAAATTTCAACAAAGCGACGGCACATTAGCAATGTTTTGTCCCGCTTTCGGTTGATTTTTCAGGGCACCTTGTTTGGCCCTCGAAAGACGCACGTTACGGCCCGACAGACGCAAAGAGTACAGTATGTCCTCATGTTGTCCTCCGAGGGGCGGCGCCCAGAATCACCTGATAAGCTAGTGCACTGACAATAATTCAATCATAAACTGGGCTCAAACATCTCTTCGTCGCTCCAGTCAGGGGGTGCATCTGTTCCAAAGTATCGATCCCCGAAGTTTCCTACAAGGATAAAAAAAACATCAGCATCAGTTAAAACTGAAGAATAGCAAACATCATGTATAGATCATAGGGGTGGGAATCATCAGAGGCCCTAAGATACAATATTATCGCAATTTTAAACATTTTTTCAATATAATATGAGTATATCGATAACCTATACTGTGATTTATTACCCTTTTTCAACTGCAAATTAATCAGTTTGTCAACATCTGTTTTATCTAATAAGATACAGTTTTCACTCTGTTCATCTCAGAGTTTTCATTCATATATCTTGAGGTCAGAGGTCGAGGGACCCCTTTTAAAACGGCCATGACAGTTTTTCCTCGCCAAAATTTAGCGGAACTTTGGAGCGTTCTTTAGCTCCCTTCCCGACAAGCTAACATGACATGGTACTAATCGATTCTTTAGGTGCAGTTTCATATGATACTAGTATCTTCACTCTAGACTGAGCCCGTTAAAACCTCTGAAAGACAGAATAGCGTCCAGGTCCGCTGACGGGCTGTTGTATTGTTACTCATCATCCATGTATCGATACAATATTGCCAGTCAAAGTATCGCAATACTATGCTGGATTGATTTTTTCCCCCACTCCTAATATTTTACACATGCCATGTGGAGAAAAACAAAGTAAATATAATGCAATTAACAGCACATCTTCTTTTCACCATTACTTACCAATGCCAGGTATGATGTGGAAGAGGTCGTTGACCTTCTTGTCAACAGCTGTGGTGATGATTTTGACCTGTGGGAACGCGTAGGCCACTGAGTGGACTCCCATTTCTGCCATTAGCAAAGACACCAGTAGGATCTTGTCCTCCTGAACGTCATGGTCCTGAAAATGAAAACACACATGGAAATAGGTTACATGAAGAATGCGATTCAATGCAGGCTAGAGATGTCTGTCACAAGAACCGAGTACCAAGTCGATGCCAAAATTCTGAAAACGTGACGTTTATGTTTTTCTACAGTACCGTAGGTACCGTCAGGTCTCGAGGCTAATGGCGTCCCATCGTCTTTGGGATGATAAAAAATGTGTTTTGGATGCAGTCCAGGGGACGCACCCTATTTTTTCCTGATAATGCTACATTGCAAACAACAAATGTGTGTTGAAATTGGCAGGACAAGAGTTAATTAATGTTAGCTGTTAGCTCCGTGCAGGACACCTGGTAGAGCAGGTGTCCCATGTACCAAGGCTTAGTCCTTAGACCGAGTCCTTATCTGTTGAATCTAGGGATGCTAATTTTGAAAAAAAAAAAAGGTAACCGATAACTGACCCTCGTTAACCGATTATTAACTGTTAACCTACGAGATTAGTGTGTTGCATGCAGCGGTGCGCCAGCTGCAGTGTAGGTTACTGCTTTCCCAGTAACTTCCCACCACACAGTTTAGTTTAGTTTAGCAGGTTGTCACTCTGTGTCTGCCCGGCGTAACGATAGCGAGTGTCCGATAGACCGTGTGTGGCGGCTGTGAGTGTGGGGTTGTTGGTGGCGTTATAGCTGTGATAGCAGTAGCAGTGTGTGTAGAGTTTATTTGTCGTTTAATAAATCCTACAACTCCTCAGCTTAAGAGGGGAGCCAACTTCCTGTATCTTGCAACGCCGGCTCAGACTCTCTTAAGGTGGGCTGTTAAGGTGGACCATCTTTTCTCTTTTAAGTGACGAGCCGCTCCTCTGGGTTTTGCTCAGCTTTTTAATGAATTATTCATATTTCTTTTAACCGTTTAACCGCTAGCGTTAATCGGTTACAATTCTTAATGTCGGTTAACAGTTAATTATTAACATCCCTAGTTGAATCCTTGACCTGTTTAACTTCCTAACAAAAACCAGTATGCAAACGGTAATAAAGGAGTGTATGTTGAAGTAGATGGGATTTATTGTTCACTTTTGTTTTTTACCGCGGTATCGAATTGGTTTCAAGAATTGTAGAATTTCACTGGCATTGGTATCGACTACTAAATTCCTTGTATTGTGACATCTCTAATGCAAGCTACATGGACTCGTGAACAATCAGGCACACCCACCAGTAGGACTCGAACAGCCATCATGGCAGCAGCTCCAGTGGACACCGTACAGTCCATCAGGATCACATGATCTTCACTGATGTCTTTTGGTAGACGCAGGTAATGAAGCTGGAAATGTTTAAAGACAGGATGTGGGTTAATACCAACATGTTATACACATGACCAGTACCGTCCTGTAGCTATGTCGTGGGTGGTATTATACAGAAATCCCCTAACCCGACAATTTCCCAGAAAGAACATGTAGATGAGCAAAAAGGAACTCAATGTGAGATATTATTATGTATTCATAAGCACATATTTATTTGAAAGTTTCCATATTTAAAAAGGACATTAAAGGTATTTATAGGACAATTATGGCAAAATGTTGTACAAATTCTATAAATGAAATCTGTACCTCTGGTTCTCCTGTGTCCTGGTTGGTCTGGATGAGGATCTTGCCGATGCGAACGTCTTTGCAGACGGCTCTCAGGGCGGGCTCCATGGTCTCCCCGGCTCGCAGGATAGACACGCCTGTGATCTAAAGAAAAACAACACCCCCCGAAAAAAAAAAAAAAAAATGAAACGGAGGTTAATTGCATCAGTTTAGGTAGAGACAAAACTCTTCTGAATGGTCTTTAAAATAAAAAAAAGACGGCAGGATGTAAATGGAGTTCACTCACCCTCTTCCCGTGGAAACTCCTGCCTTCATAATCCTCTCCCTGGGGAGTCTGGACTGTGTGGACCTGAGATAATATTAAAAATCATAACAGTGTGAGTACTGTGCTGATCACAGTGCTATACTGTACTATAGGAGTCAATCATTTCATTTTCAAATTTCAGTCACTTTTGTGTAATGCAAACCAGTATCTTATGGTTAAGGTATGGAAACTTTCCATTGTGGTAACTCAAATAAGTTTCCATGCTCATGCCGCAGCCCGCTATGTTTATGTCTATCTGATTCTCTTTTTAGCAAATACAAGCACTTACTCTTTTTCCATTCATCTTTATCTTTCCCCATTTCAGGGCCACATAATGCCCTGTGTCTCACTCCGCTGCTGTGTCCTGTCTATTTATCCATGCTCTCTCTCTCTCTCTCTCTCTCTCTCTCTCTCTCTCTCTCTCTCCTACACGTGTCTCCATCTACGCCCAGGTATCTAATGGTTCAGAGTCAATGTCCTACTTAATGCAAAGGATTACAGAACCTTCATGCAGTCCTATGAATTAATTAACAGTGCATCTCAGTTTTTGGCACCTGCGAGGGCAGGAAGGAGAGCGCTCGCTCGATCAACAGGCGCATCAACCTCTTGGAGTAGAAGATGAACTCGTCGCGGCTGGTTTCCTTGTTTCTAAATGTGGTGATTAGGAAAAGAAAGATACATTTTTAATGATGCTAGCTGCTGAACAACACACTGTTTTTTTTATTTATTTTGTTTATTGGAAACAGATGTAGTTGTTAATGTGGGATTCTCAGCTCGTACCTGATGATGGTGTGCATGCCCCTGACCTGGGGTGTACTCTCCAGAACACTGAGGGTCTGGGGGAGTGGTTGGGCCTGGTGTGCAGAAGCCAGCGCTGCCCTGTAACCACGGCAACAAATAGCAGAGCGGGGGTGGTGTGGGGTGAGAGGAGCGGAAAGAGGGAAGACGGACAGATGCATGAATACAACACACATTAAATAAGAATGCAATTAACAGTATGTGCAGGTTCACACACAAGCGTGCACACACGTCCTGTATGCACATTCAGAAAACACACACACACACACACACACACACACACACACACACACACACACACACACACACACACACACACACACACACACACACACACACACACACACACACAGACGTGTAAGTACATGCAGAAAAGTAAATACAACATACATTTTTCAGTAGTAGTTAAGTTGATAATGGTAATGTGCAACCGCTGTAATAGGATTGCATGGGAAAAAGGCAGATGCACAAAATTGCAAAGCACACAGTGGCAGTGTTTTGAGTATTTCAGTGGAAAATTACGACAGCGCAGAGACCATGATAATGGAAAATACGCTAAAACTGATCCGTTTCACGTGATATAAATTAGGGGTGGGAAAAAAAAAATCGATTCACCTATTGCGGTTTTTTTTTTTTAATGATTCTGAAATAGATTTTTTAAAGCCAGAATTGATATATTTGCTTCATTTGAGTCTATACGTATGTAGAAGGAAGTTACCGCTTGTATTGTTATAGTCTGAGTAACGTGACGTCATATCCGTTCTGTATCCGTCAACCAAAACAAACTGCAATGAGCCAAAACGACAAAGCAGAAAATGGCAGAGCGTTAGCATGGACCCGCACCTTCACATTTTAAATCCAACGTGGTAAACACTACACATACAGTAAAGTATGGAAACACTTTGGGGTTCACACATTGCCAGGAAAAGCAGAGCTAGACATCATGGCTAAAGCAGCATGCTAACTCTGTCATGGACAGGAAACGTTATCGTATCCCGGTGACGTGCATTCAAGCCAGCCGTCACTCTCATCTCTGTGGTCAAATCAGCCGACGCTACGACTGTAGAGCACCCATATTCTCGTGTGACTACGTCCGGTTTTCAAAATAAGGTGTTAACAAAGGGAACTGTATATAAAAAATACATACTGTATATGGAAATAAGATTGATTGGATTATATTCATCAGAAATATAAAATATGTTCCATATCCCTTATGAATTAAAAAGAAAATACCACTAATTTGTGAGGGAAAAGTCATTGTTCTTTGATTTTTGGGTTGCTGGAATTTTTTTTAATATAAATAATGCCTGACAATGACTGATATATTTGATTCAGGACATGAAACTCAAACATTAAAATGTATTAATTTAGATATTTTATTTATTTATTTTTTTTTATAAATATTAAAAGTCCCTAGAAGTGTATGATTTAACGTTTTCCCATGGTCTAGTGTTAAAAAAGAAAAAATTGCAATAAATCGTAATATTGAATCACAATACTTGTAGAATCGCAATACTTAAAAATTGAAATACATATTGAATCGGCACCCAAGTATCGTGATAGTATCGAATCAGGAGATAGGTGTATTGTCCCTAATATATATA
>CAKAOH010022007.1:0-15446 GCA_916701665.1 Sebastiscus tertius
ACAGTCTGCCATGATGCTCCTCCATGTTGCTACAGTAGCCCAGAATGGACAAACCAAACACTGGCTCTAGAGAGAGCCTTTCACATTTTTACGTTACTAAAGGCCACCGTAGTTATTCGACACGCTTGTGAGGCTGTCGTAACGTGAGCCGCAGAGTGAAAAACCATGGTACCGCCAGCCGCTGACTTCCGTTGCTCCTAAAGTAGTGTTATTATGGTAAGGAGGGCCTGAGTGAGGCGAACAGCGTTACGACGGTTCGGCGGCTCATGTTACCGCAGTCTTGGAAAGGGAGGAGTGAGCGGAGGGGTATCAGTTGTCTGCAATTTGCATCCACACCACTAGATGTCGCCAAAAACTACACACTGTACCTTTAATCGTCCACAAAGACATTCAGTTTACAATGATGTAAAACAATTGATTCACTCTTTGTCAATAGAGGACCACATTAGTTAAGTTATATTTTCATCCACAGCCTTTTCATTCACGTCTAGCAATTGTAGAAGTCTGAAGAAACTTTTGCTTCATCTAAATTTGGATGGAGCCATTTCGCTGCCGTTGGCCAGATGTGACTTCCAACACTGATGGAACAAATCGGATAGTGGCTGAGTGCCCCTGGAGTAGCTCTGCTTCAGAGAGATGTTTGTAGAAAGGCTACAGCTCTGACACAGTCACCAGTGACCCTTTTTTTTACTCCTCTTACTCATCCTTGCTCCAAATACATCTCTCAGTACATATGTACTAACACAATTGCACAATTATTGTGATTCCTATTCATCGCCGGTCTCTGCTCGCTCACCCTTCCACTAGAAAGGCTAATGTATGGCTTTAGTTCCATCTCCTAGAATTAACTTCCACTCTCACTGCTGTTGCCTTTCTCCTACCTGACATTTTCATCGTGTCCTTTCATATTCCCTCTCTCTCGTCATCTGATTCTTGCGTATTTTTGTGACGGGGTACTACTCTCAGAGTTGAGATTACTCACCCTTACAATATGGGAGATAATGTGCAGGTTTGAATCTTTCAACTAGGATTACTTTCTATTTCTCGTCACCCCTCTGGCCCATTCATTCGCTCTTTTTCTTCTGCGACCCTCGCTGTGTTTCTCTCTTTCACTGTTATAGCTCAAGTGCCTGGAGATGGCCTTACTTGAATATATGTGGTCACATTATTACTGAACTGTTGAAAGCTTCCAATATGATTTTTTTTTTTTTCAGAATCGCTCAGTCACTTAACAGCCAAATTCAACCCAGAAAAGTCCCTAATGAGTCTTAAAGAATCCACTAAGGATCTTCAGGGCTACAGTTGCAAACACAGACAGTTTGCCACTACTTTAATGTGTCACTCGCCGTAATTTCACTCTGATTTATAAATGAGGAAAATCTACAGATAGCATTTTTAATGTGACAGTAACCTCCCAATGTGCTGTGTGGCAACCCGCCCATTTTCTTACAGAGTTTAATGTGGGGCTTTAAATTCTTTCCTCCCTTGCATTTACTCCGTCTCCTCTCCACCTCTCTAAAATATTCTTATTCTTTTTATTCCCTTGTCTCTTTTCTCTGTTCCATGTCTTAATGCGAGGAGGGTGTTGCTCTGGTTTTTGTCTGCTCACCCGTGTACAAAAAGGACGTTTGGGTGAGTTTAGCAACTTAGTAGAACTTTTTCCTTTTCATCTCAACTAAGTTGAACTCACGATGGACATGTCGTTTTCCTACGAAAAACTTTTTATCCAGTAATACAGTGATAAATATTGAAAGTACTGAACTTTCTGGTCATATGTCAAAAACGGACTGGACTGGACTATGGTTTAATGTGTTGATGGGTGACTACATTTTTAGACTATGGTCTCTAGTTTGATGCTGGTACACAGGTGGTAGGGTCCAATAATCCTGCAGCATTGTGAGTATACCTGTCTGCATTAGTCTAGGCTGGGTGTGGTGATCCTGACGTAGGTGTGTTTTTAATATTTTTTGCCTGCAATGCTCAATTTAGCATTTAAAAATAGCACTGTGACAGTTTACTTTAACTAAAAATAGCTTCCCTTCCCGAGAGACTGTGGACAGGGTGCACAGACTTATTATGATGTTATAATATTACACTCATATCATTAGAGCTGCAGGTTTAACAAGCTAGCAAGTTATTTCATCATCAGTTAATCAATTCTAGAGCCGAAGGTAATGTCATTTAAAATGAATTGTTTTGTTTGACCAACAGTCCAAATCCCAAAGGTATTTAGTTTGCTAAGTGTGAGACGAGGAGAAAGATGTTGGGGTAGTTTTGCTGACAGTAAATTGAGCTTCAATTGTTCTATTTGTTTTTATTGAGCCCCCAATTACAACCCCTCCGTACACACACAGACAAATCCATGCAAACACTTTTTTCTCCAATTTTCTTTTTTCTTCTCCATTGTTCAGCAGAAAGATGGCCTTTTACAAAATGTGCCAAAAAAAGTTATTTTATAAAACGGTCACTGTATCCTGACAGTAGTGCATGAGACGGGTAATCTGAAAAAATTCATGTGAAACTCCGGTGTGTCCTCCGGTGCTCCTAAGCCCACCTGCCTGTCTACCTGCTACCTGCTTGCATTCTGCCCATGCATTGCGCACCACCGGAGTCTTCCACAAGCTGTTAGCTTCACAGCTGTGAGTACTAACAATAGCCACATTCGTTGTTTACGTTCATAATGAACATTTTGGAGGAGTGGCTTTGGAGGGAGGCCTGAAGGGACTAAAGGACTGTCAGTTGCTGACTTGGAGACCTTCTCGCTAGATTTAGGGACTTGTGGAGATAGTGCTGCGAGCTACTTTCATTGGAAAAAAGTTGTTATCAACCCGAGGTTTAACTGTGAGAATACATTTGGAAACTGAATGGCTTCATGTGGTGCCAGGAAATTGGTGCTTTCATTATTAAAGAGATGGAAAATAGCAAAACAGACATTTAGTTTGATAAAACATCATCATAATTTTTTTTCTTCATGTTTTCCCGGGTGTTTAGTTGCAAATATAAGTGTTGCACACACACACACACACACACACACACACACACACACACACACGATATAAAAATGCACAAATGCTCACACAAGACACACACATCCCTGTCATTTTAATTAAATTCACACATACCCACGTACACATGCAGACAAATGAGGAATCGCTCAACAAAAAAACAACCTTACACATGTCAGAATTTTATTAAGGAAATACACATTCAGAAATAGTCACGCACTTTCCCTTTTACTGAAATGGCGCACACACATACGTACCCACCACACAAACCAAACGCACACACGTTATTCAAATCAGCTCCAGTTGATTAAACCCGTCACATCAGAGCTGTCTAAACGGAGAGAAAGGATGAAGGGAGTGAAAAAAAGGTGAAACATAATCAAAGAGAGAAAGAAAGAAAAATATGACAAGCTGTCCTTCACATCTATTAGTGATTGAAGTGATGAGAGAGGCAAAGGCCGGGCACAAACACGCACTATACAGCGCAGTTTTGCTTTAAAACCTTGCTGGTAATTACTATATTTTGAACAATTAAGGTATGAACAGCCAAGGTTCACATGTTTAATATGAGACCAGATGGTGTCAATATTCATGCATAGCTTAGTTTCTCAGTCATTAACACTTTAAGTAAAAAGTCATTAATAATAAAGCAGGAAATATCAATAGTATGTAATAGTTGCAACAACTAAATATATAATTTGATTGCAGGCATTACACATTTCTACACACTATTTCTTCCATACGCTTTATCTAGAAGTGCTCATATAAGTCACATTCGGACAGCCAACACATGTTTGGACAAAACCTGCACTCGATTCCTCAAATCATAAAATAAGAAATAGTTGGGAAGTAGCTAAGCTCCTACAGTACATCTTCTCATTCTGTTTTGCTTGTCATATCAACACAGCCACACACACACACTCAAGTATACAACAGACAGGCCGATGCAGTAACACTGAGTAAGAAATATTAGCTTTGTGGTCCCCGTCCTTTGTGCAGTCAATATACATGGTTCCCTGGCCCCAGTCTTGGGACACATTTGTCATCTGTTACTCTAACTTTATCGAAAAAAAATATATTTCTTTCTCTCTGCTTCTCCAAATGTCTGCACATCTCATAAAAAACAGAGTTTGTAAGGTGAAATGTGGAATCTGGTTTCATGTGTGTCATTTTTTGTTGTTGCTGCTATCTTCTGAGGACCATATGTCAACATAATGGCAAGGACAAAATCACTTGTAGACATTTTTTATATGTCAGTAGGAAAAGTGTGTTTGTGTGTCCGAGAGTTAGACAGGACACAGTTGGGGAGATAAACCAGCGAGTCTGAAGGCAGATAAAGAGTGAGATCAAAGTGCACGCTCCAAGGATGATGACAAAATGGCTCATATTATCCCTCATGAGACAGGTGAGAAAGCAGTAAATGACAGACAAGTTAGAAACTTAGTGGACCAAAACAGAAGCTATCTCTGACACAATCACATTACATGCACTTTAAAATAAATGATCTAAAGTTTAAGTTCTCTGTAGCTCATTAGATGAAATCAAGTGAATAACTATATCAGCTTTGAACACGTTTCTTAGTGAGAATCTTCACCATAAAAAGGTTGACTTAGTGTTTGAACAAAAACAGTGGAGCAGACTTGAGACCAGACTTTGCTTTGCTTTCTAAAAACACAAGGTGCTGTGTCTTGCTATAGGTACCAGTGACCTGGTTAAATGAGATCCAGGAACTTAAGTTTGATCCATGCTTATCAGACAGTAAATCTCTGCAGTTTTACAATACAATACTTACACAGATTTGATTGGCCAATGCAGTGAGAGATGACGTTCAGCAAAAGTTAAGTATAATGTATTGGATGGACGACTCAGTTTAGGACCCCAGCTGCTTTTCGAACAGATAACATTTGGCACTACCGGACACTTTATTTGATTGACCAGAGATGTCTGGGGAGTGCAATAAGCAGCAATAGAGGCTTGTGTCAAACCCACCTCACCCAAAAAAACCCCAAAACCTAGAACTACCACTTTAACATTGTTACATTTTCACTTTGGTACTGGGAGCCTTTGCACAGAAGAGCCTGACTTCACTGCAGTCCATTTCTAAACTTGCATAAACATATTAATCCAAAGCCACAAGGTACATTCTTAAATATATGGTCTCGCTCTATTTCTGTACATTTCTCTAGGCTGTTTTTAAAGCTTCAACTTATTTTTGACCAATTCCTGAATGTGTCTGAGACAATAAATTGGGCCTTGGGGGCATTTTCCGCCATTCTGCTGCGCTGCTTCTTGTCCATATTTGACTAAGGGGATTCGGTAATGGCTTCTCCCCGTGTCCCAGAACCAAATACAGTTTCCAACAGTGGCTGGCACATAGCATGACTGGGTATGCAACCGAGACGCCGTTATGGCCTTAACACAATACCATTATCGCTGTAACACAGTGCTAATGCTCCCTCTTGCTTGTTCTCTCTCTCTCACACACACACTTTTACACACTAAAGCTGCGTCTCTCTGGAAACTAATGGGTTGTGCTCCTAGAAAGACACGGATACTTAAGAGCTGGTTAGGGGCTGAACACAGATGGTGTGTGTGCGTGTATGAAAGAGAGAGAGAAAGATGTTTATGAGCCCTGTTGTTTGTTTGTGTGTTTGTGTGTTTACTCTGCGTAAGTTAGGGCTGGTCCTGACCAAACAAATTATTAGGGGCCGATCAAATGCCACGTCTTTTGCGTGCTCAAATCCATTGTTAATGTGGATGCGCAGCAGGCTTGCTCAAACACAAGAACGATGCCATCGCTGCGTGCAAGCGTTCCCAAGAGCCTATTTTCCGGGCCGCAACGGCTGCGTCCCGAGATAAAAATAGTTCAACTTTTGGAACGCTGCAGCGCGCACAGCATGTCATGTGACGAGGAACAACCAATCACAGCCAGCAGCTATGTTTTCTTCTTCCGTAAATATCAGTGTATGGTAAACATATGGAGGGAGAAGTTAATCATTTGTGTTCAGGACTACCACAGAGCTTCATGATCTGTCCCACGGACTATTTTACTGGCTTTACCCTTTGTGTCTGAAGATGTCACAACATTCGGTTGAAAGATGAGCCAAGTTGTCTCAAAGAAATCAAGCTACTGTGAGGGATTTACAGCTGGAAATGCATTTATCTTTGTTTTGATTGTGTTCAGTTTTGTCAGTGAGGCTTCCTGCCAATTTCATCATCATCTTCATCGCAGCATGCAGGTTTTGGAAAAAAAGGCGGCACAGTTTTCAGAGTTTCTCCATAAAGAATCACACAAAAACAGCACCTTAAATCTTGTGTTTACCAGAGATGTGCTCAGAAGTTTCTTGGGAATTCATCATTCAGCAATAAAAAGCATAAAAAATAGGAATCTTAGTCGGCTAAGACCAAAACGACTGATTAGTCGACTAATCGACTAAGAGGGGGCAGCCCTAGTGTAAGTTGTCATTCGTTTTGTCTTATAGTGTGATCCTATATCCATAAACAGATATAAGTCTTGTGTCAATTGTTATTTTTTCCTGTTTCTATGTGTCCATGTTTGTTCGTGTGTGTCCTAAGCTGTCTCACTGCTCTTGCTGTTCCCCACAACAGCGTGTCTGTGTGTGTCTGCTTTCCATGTAAATAGATGTTTCCAAGTTTTACGCTTTGGCATGGAATGCACGCATGACTCCAGACACACAATCGGGCCAAGTTGACAGTAGCGCAGTCATCCATCCATGCTAAACACTGGCCTCAAGGCAGCACAGGGACCCTTACTGGAGATGATAAAGCTCTGGCACACACAGGCAGATGCAATTACAAGTGTAAGTACACAAAATGTAGATCATAAACATATTTTCATTTACAAAAATATATAGACGCATAAAGACACATAGGCGGCGTATTATATCCTTAGTATACATCCCTATTCCACAGTTTGTATTAGGATAAATGGGCTCCAGTGTGCACTTAATGTTTGAATTGAGAACTGGGACCAGGCATCGGGACCAGCTGTATAGCCCCGAACGTCTCCTCTGTCTGCTCTGATGACTCTACTTAGCCCTCTTCATCACCGGTGGTTAAAAGAGCAAGAAGAGGATGACAGGAGAGAGAGATGAAGAAAAAATGGCCTGAGAGTGAGAGGCGTTTTCGCCACCATCTCATCGGTGCGTGTACAAGTGGCTCTGCATTAGCCCAGCCCGGGGCAATGTACAGTATCGTATGTCCTTGTAGACCAGCAGTTCTGTGATGGGAATCTAATTTGCATGTTGCAGCTGCCATCTGTTTGCAGTCTGTATGTGCATTCTGATACCAATTTAACATAAAATGTGGTTGCTTGGGAACTTGAGCAAATTTAACTGACTGTTTCATTGCTAATCTTGTTCTGTGCACTGATGGCTCCGCATTTGGCTTTCTAACAGAATAATTTGGCTCTTGTGGCTCACTTCCCACTGTAGCTAGAAGGCCCCGTGGTTCAGTGGGTTTCTATATTCTCTCCATGTTCATGTGGGATTCCTCCGGGTGATCCAGACTCCACACACAGTCCGAAGACATGCAAGTGAGGTGGCTTGGAGGAAATGAATTGCCAATAGGTGTGACACGGAGCGTGGGCGCTTTTCTGTCCATCAGTGTTACCTCTGACAGACGACAGGCGACCTGTCCTGGGTGTATTTGTGCCCTCTTTGAATACAGTCCAAATCCTTGTGACCCTGAATAAAAAAGCAAGTAAATATAGTGGATTCATGAATAACCTTTGATTTTCATTTTTTTAAATATTTTTATTTATTCATATTTTTTGCAGTTCGATATTTTCTAGGGCTGACCCGAATGCTTCGACTGTTGCCATGGTAATCGACTTCCAAATCACTATACGAATGCTTTGTTTTTATATATAAGTATGTAATACTAATGTATAGATCCCTAAATAGCCCATGAAATAAGGAATGATCTCACAATATTATTAATTATTTAACACTAATTATGGCAATGGTGCTGTCTCGGGCTGAACTGGGGGACATGGAGACAGACAGGCAGACAGAAGAACATGTTATCCCGCTGAGCCACGCCACACCTCGCTGCTCCGCGAAGCTTTGAATACCTTGGAGTATTTCTCACCGAAGCTTCGAAGCCCAAAAAATGGTATTCGGGACAGCCCTAGTATTTCCAGTCACTAAATGTATTTAGGTATGTGATAGAAATCCAGACCTCAGACTGAGGCTAAAATTTCACAGAACTCCAAGCCAATCAGATAATGAAGAGATACTACAGCTGCTAGTCCACCGCATTCAACATTAAAGACCAACTGTCACGCACTGAGGAGGAAATAACCATGGCTCGGTTTGGATATTTGTGTGTGCAAGGAGGAAACGGGCCGAAGCAATAACACGTCTTTGTTCTGAGTGTATATTGGTTTGGGAGGCATAATCACTACTACCTGCCACACTCTTGCCTGATGGGCGGAGGAAAAAGAAGGCGACGTTAATGGAAAAGACACGTAGATTGTGGAGGGCGGCGGGGGATACGTGCATGATGCCATTTGCCTTCAAGTAATGCTCAATTTTCTAGGAGACATTGGCAGTTTTTTAGTGTTAGTAAATAAGAGTGGACATTGACAGGACTACTATGACACAGAGCTGGAATGACAGAGAGAGAGATGAGATCTAGAGAGAAGGAGTGGGTGGATGACAGAATGAGAAGGACTAAAGAAAAAGGGACATGATTACACTTCCCTGTATGTATCTACTACTATAGAAACCAGGGTCTGGAATTAACTTGTTTCACTGCCTGCCACTGTGGAGGGAATATTTGTTTTTTTCTGCCACTCAGAAATTTAATCTGCCACTTCTGAAATCTATGCGCTAAATGAAAGAATAACATTTTAGATCTTATATCATTCGATATATGCTACACAAAAAACATTACATGCAAAAACACACACAATTTAAATGATAAGGAAATAAATTATTGTATTTTTATTTAAATATTTGCTTGGATTAAAAACAATCTTGGCATCAGTAGTTTTAATTCTGTATTTTAAGCTGTGTAGAGCTAGTGTAAGGAAGTTGAACAGGTCATAATTTCTTCTATATTATCTATTTTACATTGCTTTGACAAACATCTCCTTCAAATAACTGGATTCATTCAGGTTTGTCACCAAAAACTTAAATTTACGAGATTACATTTGAACACATCATGATAAAGTTAGAATTTACCTTCGACCAATACTCATTTTTACAAAGCAGAGCTTGAACGCACCATAATGTAACAGGTTCTAACAGGTGACGTTACTAACTTCCCTCCTGCCAATTTCAACACGGATTTGTTGTTCACAGTGTCGCATTATCAGGGAAAAAATAGGGTGTGTCCCCTCAGGTTTGGTAGTAGTAGCACGATGCTTTTGAGCACATTGTGCATGCGTAACTTTTGTAAAGCATCAATAAGAGGAATCGAGACAAGGAATCAGACAACTAGCAACTGATTCTCTATTCCCATCTCTAGCGTTTTGATGATTTTACCTGCCACTGCCGACAATTTACCCGCATTTGGCGTGTGGTAATTTCAGACCCTGATAGAAACACATCTGTGGCTGGACTTTGCTTTATAATTTAGTATCTTATACCACCGTGCTATAGTCTAGTCTAGCAGTGTAGTCTACTTTTTTCTACAGTAGTTAAGCATAAAAAAGGCAAGGTAATTTAGTGTGCAGAAGCAAAATATCAGATTATAAACAGACCATATCTAAGCAAAGCAATGAGAGTTTAGATTGCAGTTTGGGGTTGCCTGCTTTACTGTAAGATTTATTTATGACACAAACATACATCATCTTATGGCACAAAACAGGAAACATGCTTTTTTTTCAGCAGAAACATGGCTTAGGTTTTTAAGAGATGTTGTTGATGACAGATGGTGGAGGTGAATTGCAAGTATTTATCCTCATCCTTCAAGACACAGAAAATGAATGCACCCAGAGATGTCAGTGGGAACATCCTGTTTGCAGCATGATGCAACATGATTTATGGGAACTTGAACACTCACCTAGGAGTCCTTCCCACCATTGTTTTGTTTGTTGTAAATTCAGTAGTAGTTTGCAAATAGTAAATCTTGGTAAATAGTACAGTATATTGGCTGTAAAGACTGAGCAGAGTGCATTAAGGATAGTACTACTGTATAGCAGACCTTCTAGAAGTGACAAGTCCTTTATGATCTGTTTTGGTTTAGGCTGGACACTTGTGATTTATTTTCTTCTGGGGAAAAACTCGATCGACTAATCGGCGAATCGTTGCAGCTATAGGCCATAGCATGTAATTCATATCATGCTCACCAAAACATTCAGTGACCCCTCGTATGGAATCACCTGAAATGATTATGTTTCCCCAGTAATTTTTTAGGGTTTTTCCTTAGATTTGTCACACGTCTGTATGTGCAACCCTTGATCTTGGTTACAATTTGTATCATCAGTTACAAGGAATGCACATTAATTCATGTATAAATGCTTTAGTAGATTATTTTTTAGATTAGTTTTGCTGTACTGTATGCCAATAAAGCCCTCCACTGATAACACCTGAAGCTAATTTTCAAGCTGAAAGAGTTATTGCCATTGTGAATAATTATTAAGAACTTGAGGAGTAAAACAAATGTTCATCTACTGCTGTGAATGATTTAGGGTATGAGGAGAATGGCATCCGTTTCAGTGTAAAAAAAAAGAAAGACATGCAGCTCCTTGTTAGCTGTGGACCTTCAAAGCCAAAATGTGTTAAGAAATGATAATTAACCTCCTCCCTGTCCTCCTTATTAAATTTCAACAAAGCATCTACTGGTAATATCCCAGAGTTCACTGGGGGAGGGACAGAATGGTTGATGGGATACGAAAGAGGGAAGCACATCTGGTGTTAGAATACACCCACTGAGATGCTGAGAGCTTTATGGGGCTACACTGATTAGGACACACACACACGCGAACACACACACACAAACACACACACACACACACACACACACACAAGCACAGTATCAAATTTGAACCCAGATGCCGGGAGGATGAGGGTACATCATAAATAACTTTGTGTGTTATGCGTATCGACTTACCGATGTACTGTACCTGCACATGTATGCACTTCACTGTGCACGGTGTAGTGGGTGTATGATTGGATTGAAGTGTGTGCGTGATGCTTTTCTGCCTTTGTGCATCTACAAGTATTGTATACCTTAATGTGTACGTGTAAATACACTCTGCTTGCATGAATTTGCATGTGTGTGTGTTAGGGTGAAGATGTCTCCTACTGCAATTGTGAGTACAATAGCAGAGTGCAGATAATGAAATTTCCTCCTGTCTCAATCATGCACTAATTAAACACTGAAAAGATAACTGGAGAATGCCCAGTGTGTGCTGGTGTGTGTGTGTGTATGTGTGTGTGTGGTGTGTTTGTGCAGACTTAAATATGTCTCTCCTGGTCCAAGCCCTTTGTCTTCACCTGAATAGAACATACAGTGCTAGTGGGCCTCATTTCTGACCCAGTTTGTCACCTTTAAATTGATCCAGACTGTATAACTTACTGTGTGTCTCCCCTTACATTTAAATATCACATTGTATTTCAAATCTCACTCTAGCAGACATTTGTGTATTCCCAGTTTATAGCATGACTGGGATCAGTGAGCTGAAGCTTATGTGCCTTGATGGTAGGGGTGTAAGGATTCATCTACTACATCCATGTATCGATTTATATTAATACGATCCAACTGCATTGATAAGTACTCTGCAAGTTGTCCTTCACGGGGGACGTACTGTATATCAATCTAAAATTGATTTGCAAGGTAACTAATCTATTGTATCGAGAATATGCACCTTGTATTTAAGCACAACAAACGTTATATGGATGTATTTTTTTGCACTTTTAAGAGTAAAGAAATGTTAGCAGTTACTCCGATTCACTCTCCCTGTGTATGACGTCATCGACATGCGCCAGCAGCGCCAATCTCAGAAAGACGATAACAAAAAGAAGCATGGCTGATGGCGGGGGAGAGCCAGACGAGCAGAGTTTTTCAAGCCGCTTTTGAGGTCCAGCGTGTGGAAACATTTTGGCTTTTGCAAAAAGGGAGACGTCCTTAACAAGTCACTGTTAAATATTGTTAAATATTGTTGCTCTACCTTTTAGCTTTGAAAATGAGAACAGAAGCACAGGTTAAACCACTCTTCATTTAACCTGAATAGAAGGTGGTTTATTTTATTTTCTGTTAAATATTGCACTGCTGTGTATCTTGAGAAGTGGAGCAGCGGGTCCTGAAGTTGTATCGTTGTAAAAACTTATTACACCCCTACTTGATGGTATAAATATTTAACGAAGCTTGACATAAAGGGCATTATAAATCACCCATGATTGCATGCTCGTCACATGTTTCTTGTGCTTCATAATCATATGTTACAGGCATATTTCAGTGAGTCAACTACAGAAACGAAGTTGAGCTCACTGTCCCAATTCCTTAACTTTTGACTGCAGCTGGGAAACGCTCCCGGGGTAGCCATTAGTGGCTAGAGAGGCTGTAATGAAAAGCTGGAGGGGGTCCCAAAAAGTCTAGATGAAGCACTTGCCACTTTACACTGCATAGGCGTGAAATAATAGCTTCCTGTAATTGCCCCGGATACTTTATGGGGGTGCGGTGCGAGGTCTGAGAGCTTTAATGATACAGCTGGAGTATTGAATCCATTGCTGGTCCTCACTGGGTTTGTCTTGGATCCGTTTTTTTTTGGTGTTTGTGTAAGGTTATGCAAAATTGAGATTCTTCAAAGATTCCTTTGAGGTTGAAGTAGGTGATGCTTGTTAAACTTTAAGGTTATCCAGGGAGAGTCAACTGAGTGCACTTCATCTTTTCAAGTAATGATTGCTGCTGCTTCACATTCAAATACATTCACACTTAGTCGCTGGTGAGTACAGCGATCTGTTACAGTTTATTTTTTTTTAGGAAAGGGACAGTGTCACTCTCCTTCCTCTCAACGTACACACACACATTTTCCAGCTGGTCCTGCCTTTCTTGCCGCCATAAAAGTCACGTACAGCATGTTGGAAAAAATCTGTTGGAAAAGAAAAGTATCATCTGTTCACTATTTGAACTTGATAAGTAAGTCACGATACAGGAAAACACATTCAGTTGTTACATAAGTTGTATTAATGCTTCATCCTACAGAACAACAGGCTGCCAAATAATAAGCTGGAGTTTCAGTTTGCGTGGGAGTGTATGCATAATGTGCGCTGGTGCCTTGTTCCCTTTTTGATCTTAAACACACACACACAAATGGCACCAGATTACATAAAAAATAAGCTCAAAAGGCAGCGTAAGATGAATAGCCCAATTAATGAGATTTATTAATGATGCTTTAGAAATGGAGATGGAGACAAAAAATGATCGTGTTTATCATTTAATTCCTGGAGGGCACTGTTTTGTTTCTCCGTTCTCTCTTAATCTTTTGCTTCTGCTACTTAATTTCAATGGGAAGTTGTCTCTGAGTCACTGCCTGTCTGTCTCTTCGTGTGCCTTCCCTGTTTCACCTGTCTCGTCTCATCTGTCTTTCTCTCACTCTGCTGTTACATAAAATATATTAGCGCTTGGTGCTTTGTTCTGTATCAGATAAAACAAAAAAAAAAGATGCAGTGTATCCTCCACAATCCTCCAAAGGCTCCACACAACCATATACTGCACAGCCGTGGGTTTCTAACACAAACACAAAGATGTCAAGATAACAAACTGAGGCTTCAACAAAATTCATCCCAACCCATTCCTCTAATCCCATTGGTCCGCTTTTGGTCCCCAGACCCATTAGTTTACTCACAGCATATCACACTAATTCCAGTTAATTGAGTACTTCCAAATTTCTAGTCTTTCAATCTTTCTGCAGAGTCTCCTTGTGCGGCTTTAAAACGAGAAGGAGTGAATGTGTAGTTGTTATTTTCAGGTGCTCATTAGCTTATTCTATCTCTACATCAGGGAAGTTCTCTACTTACATACAGTATGATGCCACAATGTTTGATATCCGATGTGTAATGTAATATGTATAAACAGCTCAGTCGCACAGCAGTTCATGAAATAGTCATGAAATTGAATGTATTGATTCGTGTACATAGACACCAATTTAAAACAATTTTCATGATGGTCAGCACAAAATCAATTTGTATATAATCCACGTAATTGTGAACCGAGAAGTATAAAGAGCAGCGAACGCCGCGTAGGGAGGAGGTCGGGGTGGATGAATGGGTCAAAAAACACAAGACTTTCGCCCAGGAGACTGGTGTTTGTGTCCCGTGTGAAACCACAAGCCAACGTTGATTTATTTGTCACGCAACTTCCGTTCTTAAGTTACAGCGCTTCTGGAGTTATTTTAACCCCAAACCGTGATCTTTTCCTAAAGCTGATGAAGTAGTTTTTGTCACTTACGGTGTTATTTTAACCCAAAACGCGATCTTTTCCGAAACATAACTAAGTAGTTTTATTTTGAAAAGACTGGAGCAGAAATTGACTTGTGTGTCACGTGTTGCTGGACATTCGTAGGAAAAAGCACGACAAATATGTTGTTGAAAGTTGCGCTGAGTGTCACGAAAAAAAAGGGAAATTCGTGTCTATGTTCAATAATCAAATAGATTAAATTTCATGTCTATTTCACAAACTACGGAGAGACTGTGTTGGTATAAAGGTTGTTATGTACTATTTTCTTTTAAAGATTTGAATGCAGAAAGACAAAGCATCCAAATTGAAGCAGCAGATGCATATATTTAACAAAATATTTAAAATATGAATTTCTTCATAAATGAAGCAATGCATTCATTTAAAACGGAGGCCTAAATGTAGTATAAATCCTTTATTTGAACAAAGAGGCTGTAAATAATGCCTCTGCATTAAAGGTTACTGTATATCCCTTTTGGGAAATCAAATCTTACGGGTGTTGTAAGGGGCATGTCAGAAAAGCTATTTAAAATGTAACATATCTACTACACAGACAAAATGATGAAATGTTGAAATCTATTTTTCATGAAGACTGCAGTAGTAGTATGGCCAGCTGCTGACTTTTTTTATGCATCAAGTTCTCTGTAGAATATCAGAAAACACTACATTCTTGATACGACAGCGGTGTGATAAAATATTGAACTGTTCATTTGGATGGGTTGCGTGTTTAAACGAGACAGATAGTTATACAGATAGACAGATCTGCACAATCACAGATCTGTGTTGAGGGATTTCTGTGAATATACCGTAGTGACAGTGATATAAAGTGATGCGCTAACACACTGAAATGTCATAGCGAGCCACTACAAAGTGATGAACGAAACTCAAACTTTGAAATGCTACATTTCCTGCATGAGCGACTATATATATATATATCTATATATATATCTATATATATATCTATATATCTATCTATATATATATATATATATATATATATATATATAACTTGTA
>CAKAOH010022008.1:0-22317 GCA_916701665.1 Sebastiscus tertius
TGGATGGATGGATGGATTGATGAGGTGGATGGATGGACGGACGGATGGATGGATGACTGGATGGATGGATTGATGAGGTGGATGGATGGACGGATGGATGAATGACTGGATGGATGGATGACTGGATGGATGGATGGATGGATTGATGAGGTGGATGGATGGATTGATGGATGAATGACTGGATGGATGGATGACTGGATGGATGGATGGATGGATGGATGATGGATGGATGACTGACTGGATGGATGGATTGATGGATGGATGACTGGATGAATGGATGGATGGATGGATGGATGATGGATGGATGGATGACTGACTGGATGGATGGATGGATGGATTGATGGATGGATGTCTGGATGAATGGATGGATGGATGGATTGATGGATGGATGACTGGATGAATGGATGGATGGATGGATGGATGAGGTGGAGGGCAAAATGAAGAGCAGCAAAGGATCCTACGAAGCAGCTATCCAGGATAACTACGGACTTAACAACATTCAGTTCTAACCTGGTATCCTCTTCCTCCTCCTCTTCCTCTTCCTCTCTATATTCAGCCTCGCTTGAATCGTTTTACCAAACCTCTGGTATGATAGAGGAGTAGAGAGACACAAAATGTTATTCTCTGCTGGAAACCATCATCCACTTCAACCTTTAGCATTATAGCACAGCTGCTCTCTCTTTTGGAAATAATGGCCTTTCTCTGCGCGGCGTCAAATAGCTGCTTTTACTGTGAAAGCTCCATCGGGGTACTTTTGGGCTTTTCTAGGGTGTGTAGTCCAAGCAGGTCACATTTTTATGATTTATATAAAGAGTAATGAAGGAGTCTAATTGAGACAGAATTAAAGGATAATCTGGTTTATTACACCGATACCGATACCAGTACCGGGTATCGGGTCCGATACTGTGCTCAACGTACAAAAACATTGCAAAAACTCTTGTGAGACTTGCTGCCCGACAACCTATCCTAACCTCAACCATCTCGTAGTTTCGCAATAAGCGTGTTGACCTCTTGCCAACACTGTGCGCCACGCCAAGGGTAGCGTTTCTGCTTAGCATAGGCCGTTGACCACAGTCCGCCAGAGTCTTCTGGACTTTCCTCTCCAGTTGCTTCCATGTCAGCCCGCTCTGTTTGATGTCCGTGTCGAGGTCCCTGCGCCAGATGTTCTTGGGCCGGCCTCTCCTTCTTTTGCCTTGTTGGGTTCCATCTAAGGACCGGCCTGGTGATGCTGGTACTCGGTTTCCGGAGTGTGTGGCCCATCTATCCCCATCTCCTTCTCCTGATCTGTTTTTGACCTGCTCTCTGCCAGAGATCATTGTTGCTGATGATATCTAACCAGTGGTTGTTTAAGATCTGCCTCAGGCAGTTGTTTATGAATGTTTGTACTATTGTTATTGCGGTCTTGGTTGTCCTCCTCCGTCTCTGAACCGTAGAGGAGTATTGGTTTGATGTTGGAATTTAAAGAGTTTGAGCTTTGTCCCGCCGGCTGACTTCTTTGGAGCTCCAGATGTTGAAAAGTGCACGCACAACTACAGTAAGTACGGTAGGTCAAGGTTGAAGCAGGAAGTCTGTCTGTGCTTTAGTTTTTTCTTCCAAATAATGCCGTCTATGTGCAATAACAGCAAGCTTGCAGTTCATGGCGTGTCATACCGTTCCAGATAAGTCTTCTAAAGTTATGGTGCTACGATGGAAACAGAGAAAAATAACATGCAAGCAGAGACACGTCATCAACTCTCATGATCCATCTGTGCTGCTCTCATGTCTGTGAAATATAGTAAACCAATAACCCAGCTCGGCCGTAGCACCGGCACATCAGACAACCTGAAAAGGAGCCAGTTAAATGTTCAGGGAGAAGAGACGATTCTGCAGAGTCACTTTAAGATTAATATGTTATCAGTAGCGTCGTAGTATAGCAGCAAAATTGTGGGATTTTTGGTCCTAAATTTATGACACTCAGAGAGTTTTTATGCATCCTGCCTGCGGTCAGCGGAGCTCTAAATGTGATTTCCACCTCGTGTCTGTCACAAATGAAATATAGGCTGCGGACGAATAGTAGAAATAGAAAAATGTCTTTTCCTGACCACTGTCCTTGACCTTTATGGAAAAACGTCATGGCGTCAAGAAAGGAGAATTCACAAGGACACAGGAAAAGACACCAGCGGTGCTCAGAGAATCCGACTGCACTTAAACGACGGTGGACAGATGGTTGTTTGTTTTCAGCAACTTTATTTATAACACACAGAAAATGAGTGACAAACTCAATTTTGTAAACTTCAAGTAAGGATTCCTGTCCAAAACAGAACCACACCTCCTAAGGAGGATGTTTTCAGTTTATCCTTTAGTGTACAATTAAACAGCAGATGTTATTGACAGCCGAAGGGTGCGTCATTAAATGTTGCAGCTGCAAGGAATTGTGGGACAGCATTACCTCCTTTCCTTTCCTAAAGGATGGTCCAGTGTATCCTATGCTAAAGGAGGAGAAGAGAGGAAGCATTGAAGCACCTTTCCTTAGCAGTTAGAGGATTTGACCGGCCCTCATCACAGCTCAGTGAGGAACCTTCTTAGAAAAAAGGACTCAGATATATCATTAGTTCTTCTTCTTCTTTTTGGGTTTAACCATCTTAGTAGCTGTCATACCACCATGGGGGGATCAGAGATTAAATCCTACCTATTAATCCTGTTTATCTGATTTAATCAAAGAAAACTCAACTTGACAGGTTCATTAATGTTTTAATATGGAGTCCTCCTGAGATCGTCTTGCATATGTTGCCTTTCTTTTATATGATTATGCAACACGTCTCGTCACATACTGACGCTTTGTCAGACCCCTCGGCGTCACTTTTCAGTCGCAGTAAACACGTGCTTAACATTGTGAATTTAACGAAAACATTTGTTTAGGTTTAGGCAACAAAACCTCTTAGTTAGATTTAGGAACAAACAACATGGCTGGACTGAAAACTACTGCGTTTTTACAGTGTAAATGTGACTTGACGTTGTGAACACGGGACACAAACTAACAGCTGATTGTAAATTGAAACGTGAGTAACATAAGTCTTCTGGATGAAAGCCCTGTGTTTGTTGGACCTATCCACCTCCTCTCCCACCCGACCTGTGTGTCTCTTTCAATCTTTAAACTACGTCACCACAGCACCTTCCCTGTGTTTTTACTGTTGCAGCAGTATTTTAATGGAAAGCCCGGTGCGTTGCATACCGGTGTCGTGCCAAAAAGTGATCGTCCGACAAAAACTGATTTCCACTGTTTTGCCCAGTTTATAGTCTACAGCTGCTTTTATCTGGATCAAAGTCATAACGTGCAAATACACATAACTGTATGTCCGTGTTATAATAGCAAAGGTATGTCTTTATGAACCTTTAATGTTTCTTTTAACGGAATAATCACAATTGTGGCCAAACAAGTGTTTGCAGTTTAGTTGTCAGGCATGTCATTTGCGTGATATCGGCAATAATATAGGCTACTATTGTTTCCGATAATGTGTTTTGAATGTCTAATAATCTCCTTTGCATTATGGCTATGCATTATTTTACCTGCTCTGTGCCCTAGATTATAACCAACCCAGTACTTTTTACCTTTGTTATTACCATAGACATAGTTATGTGTATTTGCACGTCATGTTTGTTTGATCCAGATAACAGCAGCCGTAGACTAGAAACTGCCCAATTACAGCAGTTTTTGGCAGATGATCAGTTTTTGGCATGACGCCAGCGCTAAAGGGTGCCTTGTGTCGCGGTATTGAACACCGACGGCCTTGACAAAACGTCGGCATTTGACGCCCTGGGAATGAGAACGGGCTGGATTACAAACACAACAGACTCCTCAACCTGACGATGCTCACATAAACCAGCTCTCCGGTCTTAAGTGTGAGCTTTTCTTTTCTTCACCTGCCTGTTTCTAAATGTTGAATTTACTTCATTATCTAAATTGTGCATAAAACCTCCCCCTTCACTGCTCTTTCCTCTCTTCTGCTGCTTTATGCCAAACCTTTCCCTGATTTGCTACGTGGGATTTATAGCGTCTCTCTGTAGACCTTGTTTTTATAATCTGTCCACCTCCTCATTTCCCTGCAGACCTACTACATGTACATGTGCAGGAACCCACATATATCGACATACCTTGTTGAATGAGTCTGGAAAGTACTTGTAACACTTTGAAAAGAAAATATCTTGAAGCAGATTAAAGCGTTCCCTGGTTTATTCTCCCAGCATCAGTGGACGCCCAGATCATCTGGTGTACTCGATTGATTATTAATATTTATTCCAAACTAATTGCAACATCTGTTCTCTCTGGAACTGAAAAAGCAGCCTCCTAATTGGCTGATTGGCATCAGCTGTTCGCAATATGCTTCATAATGATTGGCTCATTCACAGCTAAAGTGGCTGGTAACATCCAATCATATTTATGGCTGTCAATCAGCCGTCGGTTCAGATGCTGCAAGACAGAAACACAGTTGTCTTGTATTTCACTCAGAGGGCAACTCCAGGGTCTGAGAAGTGAAGCCAAAGCTGAAGTGTCTTAAACCTGCATTCTCTCTAACAGCCAGCAGGGGGCCAATAAACAATTAAGGGAATCTATTGACACTCTGCACTTTTAAGCATCAGCATCAAAATATATTCCAAGTACCAAAAGAAAAAGGTACTCATTATGCCGAATGGCCCATTTCAGAGTAATATACATAATACTATTGGATGATAATTATTGATGCATTAATGTGATGTGCATTGCTTTAATGTTGCAGCTGGTAAAAGTGGAGCAAATCTCAAGTGCTTAAAGGGACTGTTTGTAACTTCTTGCACGTATTCGCATATGCGCGCTCGCGTGTGACCGGAATCTCTGCTCCTCTGCCTGCCTTCACTCAGACACCGCGCGCGTTCTCGCTGTCTCGCTCCACCTCTAGACGTGAACCCGCGCTCACTCCTCACTGCAGAAGAGTTAGTTTAGCTCTGAGAATATCTAGTGAATGTACAGTGGACGTTTGGTCAGAAATAACTGCTGCAGCTCCTCCAGACCAACAGAGGTCTTGTGAAGTGACGGGGCTCCGCAGCAAGAAACGTTATTGTGTCCGACCGGGTGCCGGAGGGAGACACTGGCACCCGGTCGGAGACGATAACGTTTCTCAACGTGTGTCGCTTTACTGTTTTGAGCAATGCTCGTTCATGTCTATTTAGAATGAGCAAGCGCGAGCCCGACGCTGACTTTCGTTGCCTTAACGGCCACAGGTGTCGCTGTTAACAAGCATTTCTGAAAGTTACAAACAGCCCCTTTAATCTATAATAATATATGTCATATTTTATTAATTGATTATATTTTATATTATTAATCAGAATCTGCAGAGTAACTAAAGTTGTCAAATAAATTTATTGGAGTATAAAAGTACATTTCCCTCTGAGATGAAGTGGAGTAGAAGTATAATGTAGCATAAAATAGAAATATTGAAATACAAGTACCTCAAAATGATTCTGAAGCACATTACTTGAGTAAATGTGCTTAATAACTTCCCACCACTGGAGATTAATTATCGGCATTTATGGCTTCATGGTTGCATGTGATGCTGTGTGCTATCATGCCACTGAATATTAATTTGGTGTTCTTCGTGTAGCGGTTGAGCTAATCTCTCATGCTGTCGTCTGGTTGGTGCTTCGCCTCGTTGCTGATGTCCACAGTGATGATTTGTGTGGGCTGAGTTGGTCTCTGCTATATTTCCCCCTCCAGGTTTGAAGTTCTTTTGGTGGTTTCCTATTAGCCCATGCACGCTATTTAGCGGTTCACAAGAGGATACTCGATGGTTTATGGCTGTTCATATCATAATGGAGTCCACTCACGGACCACTCACTGCCCTCTGAGATCTCAGCAATTAACTCACTAAGAGTGCAAAGTTACTGCTATAAACAATGACCAAACCGATGTGAGGATAAGAAGCTGTAATAACCTGGAAGCTTTAACTTGTAACTCATTTAATGATCTTTCAAAAACATCATGTTCAGTATATTGTGTCTTGTTACTGTCTCTGCAGCCACATCTGTGAGCCAGAAATAAACCCTGAGTGCCCAGAGATGCACCAAGCGTAAAAACAGCATCCATGTGATGTTTCCTAACCTTGAAACTGTCATTGCTGAGCTCTCATTTGAATGCGTGCAGCAGGAGGTGCCGGTTATTTTAAAATCTGGCTCGTTTTGGTTTGGAGGCTCGCGGTCGTCACCGAGGAACACAATGGATCTCCTCCTGCCAGGTGGAACGATGACACCGGGGTCCTGGACGCAACACTTCCGCAACACATTTCACCACCGGCTGTCTCTGACTGTGTGGGAGTTAATGAGCTGCTACGAGCCAATATGTTAATTTAATCTTCATATAGAGTTTTTCATGGATAGTTACATGTGCAGTGGCTGTAAGATTTGTTTAAAGGGGACGTCTCATGAAAAATTCACTTTTTCAGTGCCTGTGTTCATAAGTTTGAGTATCTGGAGTTCCTACCAACCCACGAACTGTGACATAAGACAACCCAGTCAGTTTTTTGTGGGCTAGATCAGAAAACATGTGATTCTACAAGTCTTTCAGATCTGGCTCCCCTT
The DNA here is from genome assembly GCA_916701665.1 of Sebastiscus tertius. Classification (NCBI taxonomy): domain Eukaryota; kingdom Metazoa; phylum Chordata; class Actinopteri; order Perciformes; family Sebastidae; genus Sebastiscus; species Sebastiscus tertius. The sequence goes on from CAKAOH010022008.1 coordinate 6,589, forward strand.
CCTATGTCACATGCAGGCTCATTAGAACTAACTAACGAACTAACTTTGCAAAAGCAATTGTCTTGAATAACTACATTTCACATCAAATGGCAATAAAATCTCCAACACAATCTCACGGCAGTTCGTGAAATAGTCACAAAATCGATTTGATTTGTGTACATAGACATGAATTTCCTTTTTTTTTCATGATGCTCAGCTTGACTTTCAACAACGTATTTTTGAGCGTTTTCCTACGAATGTCCAGCAACACGTGACACGTGTACGTTTTTGCTCCAGTCTTAGGTTTAGGAAAAGATCACGGTTTGGGTTACAATAACTCAGGAAGTGACGTAACTTAAAGGGACTGTTTGTAACTTTCAGAAATGCTTGTTAATAGCGACACCTGTCCGTTAAGTCAACGAAAGTCAGTGTCGTGCTCGCGCTTGCTCGCTCTACATAGACATGAATGAGCATCGCTCAAAACAGTGAGGCGACACACGTCAGCTAAAAGCACGATATCCCAGCTGCTTGGCAGTAATGTTAGCTGACCAGACGAAGGTCTCTCCATGAATCACTGCTGATCCTAGTGTTGGCTTTTCCTGCTTCAGCCCTGGAGGCTGAAGCAGGAATAAGCCCTGGAGGCTGAAGCAGGAAGAGAAATGTTATTGTCTCCCGACTGCACCCGCAGGGAGACACCGGCACCTGGTCGGAGACGATAACGTTTCTCTCTGCGGAGCCCCGTCACTTCACAAGACACGGGAAACCTCTGTTGGTCTGGAGGAGCTGCAGCAGTTATTTCTGCACAAACGTCCACTGTACATTCACTAGATATTCTCAGAGCTAAACTAACCCTTCTGCAGTGTGGAGTGAGCGCGCATTCACGTGTAGAGGTGGAGCGAGACAGCGAGAACACTCGCGGTGTGTGAGTGAAGGCAAGCAGGCAGAGGAGCAGAGACTCCGGCTACACGCAAACGCGCATATGATGCATGGGATCCCGACCCGGTAGATTTATACGTGTAGAAAGTTACAAACAGTCCCTTTAAGTACAAAAGTTACGTGACAAATAAATCAACTCTGACTTCTGGTTTCCAACGGGACGAGAACACCGGTCTGCTATACGCAGCGTTCACCGCTCTTTATACTTCCCAATACATCATTTTGATTTGGTGCTGACCATCATGGAAACCAGTTTGTGTCTATGCACACGAATCAATACATTATATTTTGTGACTATTTCACAAATTGCTGTGCGGCTGGGTTAAAATCTCACCTGTTTTTTCATGTGCCGTGTGCAGTGAATAAGAATAAGTTGAACTGATCCTATGTCTCTTCCTTGAATAATAAAAACAAAATCATTACAAAACAATCTATAAAAACAAGACTGAACCGCCTCCAAGGCTGTAGTTCTCATTACACCCCAGAAAATAACATTTCAAATGGATGAAAAATAAAGAGACGTTTGAGAAGTCTCAGATCCTTAAAAACCAGTAGAATAAGAAAACAGTTCAAACCCAGAGAGAAGACCACGTCTTTACCTAAATCAAAAAGACTTAACCCTCTGCACAGAGCGACTCAGACTTCAGTCGGGTTCAAGTGACGTCCATGTCAGTCCAAACTAGTGATAGGCGAGTTGATAATGTGTGACCAGTTGTCCAATGAATGACTGAAAGTATACTGGACAGTTTGTTATAATGTCAGATGAAGCCGTCACGTTTCTGCTGTGGTTCCAACTTCTAAATTCTGCAGAGACGCTACTCTGAGCCGTTCTGCTTACAGCTAACACAATTAGACAGTTTATAATCTAATTGTCAAGCTGTTGGATCGTTGTTGAAAAATGCCACAAAAACTTCCGCTGTTATATTGTTTAATCAAAACGTATTCATGAACGCTCCATCTGTGATCAACTTACATTTTAGCTGCTGGTAACATCTGGACATTTAGTCAGTATCCATTATATAAAACCATAACACGTTATTGTGTTGAGGTCTTAGCTGTGCTCGAGAGAGAGATGAAGAAGTCATCAGAGTTTAGGCAGAAGGACAAAGCTCGCAGCTTTGCATGCATACAAATAAGCGACCAAAGTGAGGAAGAGAAGCGCTGTGGTGCAACGCAGAGCCAACGCAAAGAACACATCAACTCCCAGCAGTCCGGTCTGCTTCACAAAGACCAGCGCTCTCTGTCTCTGAGCATCTCTGGTGGAATAAAATCAAAGACGAGGGAGAATGTATGCAAATAAAGAGAGAATATTGTGAATTTAAAACACCAAATACATGTATTGACCACACAGGGGAGAGCGGGGTGCACATGGAATATTTATTACTGTTTTGTATGTGAATAGAAAACCTGTTTGATTCCCGCATAATAGATACAGACAATGTGTCCCAAAGAGACTGGAGGGTTAAATGTATGTGCATAATAACTGCCTTCTTTAAAGGGACTGTTTGTAAGAATCAGAATTGCTTGTTAACAGCTTCACCTGTGGTCGTTAAGTCAACTAAAGTCACCGTCCTGTTGCTCGTGCTTGTGCTCGCTCTACATAGACATAAAGGAGCATCACTCAACACAGTGAGGAGACACACGTCAGCTAAAAGCACAATATCACTCTATATTTCAGCTGCTTGGCAGTAATGTTAGCTGACCAGACCAAGGTCTCTCCATGAATCACTGCTGATCCTAGTGTTGGCTTTTCCTGCTTCAGCCTCCCGACCGCAGCCGGAGGGAACAGGGGAGACGCCGGAGTTTTGGTCAGAGACGATAACGTTTCTCTCTGCGGAGCTCCGTCACTTCACAAGACACGGGAAACCTCTGTTGGTCTGGAGGAGCTGCAGCAGTTATTTCTGACCAAACGTCCACTGAACATTCACTAGATATTCTCAGAGCTACGAAGTCTTCTGCAGTGTGTAGTGAGCGTGGATGCTCGTGGTCCTCCGACCGCGGCCAACACTGTTTAACAGACGGGCTTCACTAGATACAACCAAGAGGTTTTGGTGCTTCCGTGTGGTTTGTGTTGGAGTCTGAGTCTGAACAGCGTAGCCACACAGGAGCGTGCATGGGACACCGACCTGCAATGATTTATAAGTGTAGGAAGTTACAAACAGTCCCTTTAACATGGCTGTTATTCCTTATGGAGAAATTCAAGATGTGATTACAATCACAGCATTTTAAGCTTTTTTTTTTTTTTTTAGCTGAAATTTTCAGTAATGACTTTTATTATTTTTTGTCCTACTTTGATTTTGGATAATATCATGCTATGAGTCTTTCCCAGAATGCTTTAGGGGAAGTGTATAATGGGTCCAGATGAGTGAGTTAACTAGCTGTGTGCTACAACTTGAGCCCTGTCCTCCTTTTGGCCTGTATTTGTTTACATTTTGGGCAACTGGCACCATTTAAAGTATGCCGAATTAGCTATTAGTAGTTCCTGTTTGCAATGTACTCATGGTTTTACAGATAACTATCACTGAATTAGTTTCACTTGGAAGAAAACTTTAAAACACGAAAATTCTCAGGCAAGTTTTGGAGCGTTTTTTTTCTATGACTTCTAAGCTGATTTTTGGACACTTACTCAACATGGACATCAGAGATAATCACATCCTCGGTAAGTTTAAGTTACAATTAATCTGAATATATGTGTATGATGTATGTGTGTTCAGATCTGACTGAGGTGTGACTTGGAGAAGTGCTAAGAGCTTTAAAGTACCGTAATTGCCTCTGTGAGCTAGTTGGTTGCTCAATTAGCAATTAAATGATATGACATGATGTCTACTTGAATGAATGAAAGACTTCAAACATAAAAATAAATAAAAACAGATGCAAAATAATAACAAACAAAATAAGAGTAATATATCATAGAATGATAATGATAATATAATATAATATATAAACTATCCCAGATTTATTTACATCCCAAATTAAATATATGAACACCAAGTTTATTTACAACCCACAAATCCATCCTGAGTTAAAAAGTAGATATAAACCAACCCTTAACACAACTCTTCCTCAAACATATACCTCCCAAAAATATCTTTTGTTGTATAGCTTTTTAACCCTCCTGTTGTCTTCCCTTGTCTTCCCTGGTCAAAATGGACCCGGTCTGGTTTATAAAGCATACAGTATAAACGATCACCCGATTCTGTGTTAAACCTTTTTTGGCCAACTTCATTCCTAATTATTAAGTTTTACACTTTTTTGGGGGGAAATTAAAGTTAATAAACCTAATTTCCGTGAAATTATACCTATTTTTTTTTAGTAAAAAAAAAAGCAGTTATGAATTATTTTTACTATAGTTATTATCAGAGGAACATAATGTTGATGGATTATCTCTCACTATATATATATATATATATATATATATGTAAACTTTTAGTCAGAATACTGTTTTGAAAGCATTCAATTTTTTTAATAGCAGCACATAATGACACTTGTGGTCTTCCCATCAATTTTGACTCTGGAAGACCACAGATGCTATAGATTTGAATAAAACACCCACAATTCAACGAAAGAGGTGGTCAATATTTTTGCAAAGACCACAGTAGGCAACCATCCATGTTATTTTGGGGCAATTAGATTAAGGAAATCCATATTTATGATATAATTAAGTTTGAAAACGGGTCAAATTTAACCCGAGGACAACAGGAGGGTTAAGAACGCATTATAGTTCAGTTAAAAAACGGCCTGTGAGTGTAATTTAACAGACTTGTATTAACAGTAAAGCACTGTTTTTTAGCAATAACAGGTTAATACTGATGAAATCCTGCTGTAAATTAACAGAAATTGTTTACAGTGTTGTCTCTCTGTCTCTCTCAGGTCTGAGGAATCCCCCCTGCCTAGCTGTGTCTGATAATTGACCGCAGCCCGGTGCTTTGGCTGGGTGAATGTGTCATCACCAACTCCAACTACATGGTCTGCTGTCGCATTACCCAGTGTGTATTTCTGTCACGCGGGAGGAGGAAGAGGAGGAGGAGGAGGAGGAGGAGGATTTGGGTAGAGATGGAGGTATAGAGAGGGAGGGGGTGGTGGGTTACCAAATCTCACCATTTTACACACCCTGATGCATTTTCATGGGCTTCAAATTGAGGGATTAAAACAAATAGGATGCCATTTGCACAGGGCCTGCATGATACATGAGAGTGTATTTAGCACCTCCTGCATCTTCATGGCTACACTATCAGCAACACACACATACATACAAAGACGTCCCTAAGCCAAGCGGCCTATTACATAACAGGGTGACATTTCCTACAGAGATGATGATGCCAGATGATGATGATGATTAAAAAAAAAAAAAAAAAAAAAACAGGTTTCCTTACTTCCCCAGCTCCTCGAACAGCTGATATTCGTCGGTAAATCTCGTGCAGATCGTTAACGCCATCCTTCCTGCTCGGAGAGACTCTCAAACAGTACAGTATCTAGGCTATCTATCTATCCACCACCACTCAAGTCGTCGTCAACACCGCCCGGTTTTGTCTCCTGGACCAGCAAGCCAAACGGAGGGATTCATGCACAGCTGAAGCGCATCAGCAGGAGCTCTGGTTGGGAGGATTTCTGCGGCAAAATGACACTGCTGCCTGGCTGCTGCTGCTGCGACTGCTTCAATCTGTTGTTTCTCTGTTGTCTTCACATGCAGTGGCCTGTCACAGCTCGTAGACGGAGCATTTTGTGTGCATTCCGGTATCTCTGGTTGGTGTGTGTGAGTGTGTGTGTTTGTCCGTCCAGTGCTTGACTGTCGTCTCTCTGCGCGCATCAGACGCACTACCGCACCTACCCCCCACCGGCTGAGCGCTCAGTACCGCCCCCTTTGCCTGCATCCTCACACAGGCAAAAACAAACAAACAATAAAAATAATAATAATAAAATAAAATAAAATAAAATAAATTAAAATAATAATAATGATGATAATAATAATAATAATAATAATAATAATAATAATAATCGATTAAAATATTTAATCACGATTAATCGCATGATTGTCCATGATTAATTGTGATTAATCGCAAATTTTCACATTTTTTATCTGTTCAAAATGTACCTTAAAGAGACTATTTGTAACTTTCAGAATTGCTTGTTAACAGCGACACCTGTGGCCGTTAAGTCAATGAAAGTCAGCATCCTGTTGCTCGCGCTTGCTCGCTCTAAATATACCTGAACGAGCATCGCTCAACACAGTGGGGCGAAACGCGTCAACTAAAACCACAATATCACTCTATATTTCACCAGCTTGGCAGTAATGTTAGCTGACCAGACGGAGGTCTCTCCATGAATCAATGCTGATCCTAGTGTTGGGTTTTCCTGCCTCAGCCTCCGGGGCTGAAGCAGGAAAAGCAGGTTGGTGCCGGGGTTGAAGCGGGAAGAGAAACGTTATCGTCTCCCGAATGCGCTCGCAGGGAGACACCGGCACCCAGTCAGAGACAATAACATTTCTCGCTGCGGAGCCCCGTCACTTCACAAGACACGGAAAACCTCTGTTGGTCTGGAGGAGCTGCAGCATTTATTTCTGCACAAACGTCCACTGTACATTCACTAGATATTCTCAGAGCTGAACTAACTCTTCTGCAGTGTGTAGTGTGCGCACATGTACGTCTAGAGGTGGAGCAAGACAGCGAGAACGTGCGCGGTATGTGAGTGAAGGCAGGCAGCAGAGCAGAGAATCCAGCCACACACGGGTGCGCATATGTGAGCGTGCATGGGATCCCGACCCGGTAGATTTATACGCTTAAGAAGTTACAACCAGTTATCTTAAAGGTCCCATATCATGTTCATTTTCATGTTCTTACTTGCATTTTTGGGTTTCTTCTAGAACATGTTTACCTACTTTAATGTTTAAAAAACCCTTTATTTTCCTCATGCTGTCTGCTTGAATATACCTGTATTTACCCTCTGTCTGAAACGTTCCGTTTCAGTGCATTTCAATGGAATTGTAACAGAACTGCGTTGCTAGGAAACAGCTTGGGTCCATGTTTACATCCTGTCAGCTGATGTGATTCACATACATTGCAACAGGAAATAAACTGGGACCCATTTAGAATGTTTCCGTTTAAAACTTTGAAATGGTCTAAATATAGTAGATTTGTGACATCACAAATGGACAGAAATCTTGACGGCTTGTTTCAAAAGCTCAGTTTCTGAATACGGGCTGTTTGTATTTCTCTGTGGTTTAAGCGTTTCGATTCTTTCACAGTATTTATATAGAACTTAAACCTGCTTTATAATATAAAAGCTATGAAAATGTCACTTTTTACAATATGGGACCTTTAAAGGGAGATTTGTCAAGTATTTAATACTCTTATCAAGAGTGAGCAAATATGCTTCCTTTATGCAAATATATGTATATATTTATTATTGGAAATCATTAACAACACAAAACAATGACAAATATTGTCCAGAAACCTTCACAGGTACTGCATTTAGCATAAAACGTATGCTTAAATCATAAGATGGCAAACTGCAGCCCAACAGGCAACAACAGCTGTCAGTGTGTCAGTGTGCCGACTTGACTATGACTTGCCCATAAACTCCATGTAATTATCATAAAGTGGGCATGTCTGTAAAGGGGAGACTTGTGGGTACCGATTGAACCCATTTTCACCCTTTTGAAAATGGCCATACCAGTTTTTCCTCGCCAAAATTTAGCGGATGTTCGGATCGTTATTTAGCCTCCTTCCCAGCAAGCTTTTCTAGTTTTATATGATGCCAGTATCTTGTTGCTTTAAAACTGAGCCCGGTACAACCTCCGAAAGATCGACTGCGTTAATGCGTTAAAGAAATTAGTGCCGTTGAAACAAATTTGCGTTAACGCATTTTTATCGCGTTAACTTTGACAGCCCTAGTATTATTATATCATTGTCAATATTAACAGTGCCATAGGTACATGTGTATTTTTTATGTACCTATTTTATGTAGCTACCATTCTGGAGAGAAAATGACCAAGCAGTTTATTTAAATCAAATTTACCAGGAAAGTTCTGGGACTGGGGGCTACAAAAGTTGATTATTTAAGCAGTTATTGCTAATTCAAGGCTGAAACAGAGGTAACATGTATTGAAGCAAAGGAGTAGTGTGTTCGATCTGGTGGCATCTAGTGGCGAGGTTTGACGATTGCAACCAACTGAAACTTATAGAAACTTTTAAACATAGAGATGATAGATGACAGTCGGGAGATGATAGTGTTTTGTTTGTCCGTTCTAGTCTACTGTAGGGACATGGCGGCCAGCTCCATGAAGAGGATATAGATATAAACAGCTCATTCTAAAGTAACGAAAACGAAAATTCTTATTTTAAGATGATTAAACACTAAAGAAATTCCATAAAATCCATTTCTGCTAATAGAGCCCTCTAAATGTTAGACACTGTTCCTTTAATGAGCAGTTTATTTCAGTTTATTACATGTTTTCTTAGAATTGTAGTTGTTGATTTTTTTGTGTGGGAATATTTTTTCATCATGTGAAAGTAAAGGTGGTACTTAGTTATCATACGTACGCCTTGTTAAGACACATGGATGGAGTAAATACATAAAACTTTACTTTAACTTTAATGTTATTCTGCTAGTAACTTTAAACCATATTATTTCCTCCTGTTCCTTTAAAGAGACACTCCACCAGCCTAAACTCTTCTGTGGTTCTGGAGAGACCTTTGTCAAGTCTGAAAAAATAACCCTGATGATGTCATCCGGATTATTCCGGCTTGGCCTCCAAGATCACACATTTTTAAACAGAAGTTTGCATTACAAACTGGGGTAGAGCTGAAACTAACAATTATTTTCATTATTGATTAGTCTGCAGAATATTTTTGACAAAGCTATTAATTGTTTAGTCTATAAAATGTCCAAAAAAAAAAGTCATAACAATCTCTCACAGCTCAAGTTGACATACAGACCAACAGCTAAGTCCCAAACATGATAAATTTAATATGATAGAAGATGTAGAAAACAAGAAAATACTCATATTGGAAAAACTGGAACGAGTGAAATTTTGAAAAAAAAGAATGATGAATCATTTCTCAAAATCGTTGCCAATTAATTATCTGTTGATTGACTAATCGATTCAGTTAGTGTAGCGTTCTTTAAAGACGTGCACATTAACCAGGTAGGTTGTGTCTAATGACTTTATAGAAGTGCAACGTTACATTGTTGCCTTCAGTTTTCTTTTAGGGAATATCAAGCGGTCATTTTTAATTATAGATTATAAAGAAACCATTGTCTTTGCTGTTGCAGCATTAGTGATATCAATATCTGCAATATAACGCAAAAGCAATAACAGGTGCATGTGACTTATGGTACAGTTTAAGTTTACTGACTGGGTTTATTGGTGCAATTAAAAGTACAATTATTTTAACTGATTTACCGACATGAGAATAAAGTCAGAGAGGGTTAGGCTCCGTGGGAAGATAGTGAGGTCATTAAACCAGTAGCATTTGTGGTGCAACTCTGAAATGTTGACTACAATCCCATAAGGAAGTGGAATAGTTGATCCAGGACACACTTCTAGCACTTCCTCATGTGTAAAAGAAAAGGGTGTGTTGATACAATATTGTCATATTGTGGCTTTGTGGTATTGTTTTCACCTTGTGAATCGGTGTGTGAATCATCATAGTAAATTATGTTCCAGGAGACAGCTACTGTAGAAGGAAGTAACACAAGTACTTTGCCAGGTGTTTTGTTTATGTCTGTGAACGGATTTAGTCACAGTGATTGCATCACAACCGTGCAAGATACAATCATTAAACTTTACACGTGTGCAGTTGAGATCAAAACGAAATCAATGTTTGAATATGGGAGTCGTCCAAGCGAGGGCGCCGGATGTAGGGGGGGTAGGATGTGGCGAAGGTGACATTGACCCCCCCACTTAACGCCCCTGGTCTGATTTGGCGTCAAGGCTGGTGTGATCCCATTGCAAGATGGTCTCTATTTTGTTATATATGTATTATAAAACAGTATTTATAGCAGCAGTGGGTAGAATTGGAGCAAATATGATTTAAAAAATTATTTTTATAAAACAGTCACTATATCCTGACAGTAGGGCATGAGACAGGTAATCTAAAAAAATCATGTGCCTCTGTGTCCTCCGGTGCTCCTAATGGCATCTGCAAGATTTCACAGAGCAGAGGAAAACAACCAATCAGAGCTGAGCTAGAGTCTGCCGTCTATGAGCAGCTGTCAGTCACTTGCAAACTCCAAGCTGTGAAATGAGAAAGTTTGTGACCCGACAGCCTTGTTGAGATCAAGTTGAGGTATACCTCACACTTTCTCATTTTACAGCTGAACAGTACACTACAAGATGTTTCTGAAAACATTTGAGGCGAGAAATAGGTATTACAGTAACACAATTCATATTTGATCAGCGCTGCCTAGTTTGATCGTTTGATTGGAATTTGCGAGTGATTTACAGCTGCCTCCGTCGAATGAACAGCCAATAGGAACGCTCTCTCTCTCTCTGAAATGACCTGTGATTGATCAAAGTCTCCCGTCACTGGCCAGATTTTTTAAAGCCTGAAAACAGAGCCATGAGGAGGTGCAGAAGTCTAGTTTTCTCTCAGAACACTTGAATTACAATATGCTAAAAGGTTATTATGGATTTTTTTGCCCAATGATGCCAAAAACATTCTACCTACTGCTGCTTTAAAATAGTATATGTAAAAATTCTTACAGTACAAGACTTTAAAATTATCAACTAAAGTCTTAGAGTACATGTCTCCTTCAATTTGTCATGTTTACATTGTTTTGTACTGACTGTGCACGTTATTGGTTATTTGTAATTTATTATGTATACATTTAAAGGAGCAGTGTCTAGCGGTGAGGTTGCAGATTGCAACCAACTGAAGCTTTTCCCGTGTGCCAAGCGTGTAGAAGAACTACTGTGGCTGATGCGAAAATGCGAATGGCACCATCTAGAGCCAGTTGTAGGACATTTGGAGCAGAACCAGTGCGTAGAGCGTGTGTGTATGTGGGAAGTGAGTGGTGAAGCAAGAGAGAGAGAGAGAGAGAGAACAGCCGCGACCACAGTGGGTAACATTATCAACTCCGGCCTAAGCAGGAAAAGCTAACAGTGTTTGGTTTGTCCGTTCTGGGCTACTGTTGAAAAATGCCGGTGCAACATGGCAGACTCCGTGGAGAGGACCCACTCCCTATGTAGATATAAACGGCTCATTCTAAGGTAACGAAAACACAACGATTCTTATTTTCAGGTGAATATACACTAAAGAAAAACATACTTATTAATATCATATTCCATTTCTGCCAAAAGATCCCCCTAAATGTTACACACTGGTACTTTAAGGAATATTCTAAAAGAAGATATATCAGTTACTAGAAGTTAAAACTCATCATTACATCTTTGCAAGGGACATACAGCAGGAAAGACAAATTAATAAATTGTAAGAAAGAAAAAAACAAATTCCATTTTCAATTTCACGAAAACTTTAATTAATAAACAGGTTGTCAGCAGAGCTACACAACTGGAAAATACATTTATGTTCCATAAATACATCAATAAATATGTTAAATGTATAAGTTATATATAAATATATATATATAGACAAGACAACAGTAAAGCAGTTTTACAAACTACAGGAGCAGCCAAGTGACATCAGAGAGTATTGACTACAACCCACACAGTAACATACAAACAAGCACATCTTCTTCATAAATAGCATGTTTGATACAAACATGACCTGAGTAGGTAAACTTGGTTGTCATTTTCAACACTTGATCAGGACATTAAGCTGTCCTCTGGTATTAAAATGAGGTGAGTGCGATAACAACAAATACTTTTTGGTACTTTTCATTTGTCTTTAAATGACTCAGACTAATGCAGCACATCTCTCCCGGTCTGTTCAAGGTTTTTTGCTGCAAAGAAAAGAAACAGAAAAAGAATAAATATTTTGTGCATCAAAAGTAATTTTCTGTTACATTCTGAAAGTAGACTATTGTGCCCTTGTGCTGTGTGATTGACCTGTACTTACTTGAGCATCATCCTATTAATTACTTTCTTCACCCAGGGAGCTTCGGGGTCCAGGCAAACCTCTTGGCCTGTCCTTTTCAAAGTGGCACTGCAACACCAAGCAAGAAACAGAGATACATTCAGAACAAGTTGGTGAAGACAACAAGTGACAGCGACAAAACCTCAAAGTATCAACATCATCACTATCTAGATGGGGTGAAGGCTTTGAAATTAGGGCTTACATGATCTCGGTCTCGTCGCAATGGGAGTTGGCAGGAATCAGCTCCACCTTCTCGATGTGGCGGCCGATGGGTTTGCTCTCTGTCTGGATGCAGCGACAGTGCAGCTCCACTCCCAGGCTTCTCCGACTCATCCCTGTTAGGAGACACATTTGGTCAAAAGGTGCAATGCAATGAGGAAAAGAGGACAGCAGAATGTGCATAGCAGTGCAAATGCAAAACTGAATAGAGAGTAACTTGAGTAACAGCATAGCTCAACATTCAATTATTGAATAACAAAAAAAAAAATCTTACCTTCACTGACGGCCAGGAAAGCCAGGAGCACCACAATAGAGGAGACAATGAATCTGCTGCTCATCATTTTTGCCATTTTCAAATTCTGCAACAATTAACACTGAAGATTAAGAATATCTTTCAGAACGCCGTCTGGTGAAGCTTGGATGTAAAAGTAAAAGGAGCTTTTCATTCGACTGAATTCTTCTTCTACTCAGTTCCTTCTCTCTACTTTTCCTTTTCTCAGTTCAGCTGCCTTCTTGCTCTGCTGTTTGAATCTAGCGCTGAAGAGGAGAGTCTCCCCTTCTTATAGCCGCCTCTTGGAAATGACTCATTTCCCAATGCTCAGGCATGTTGCGCAAGTTGGGACTGTCGCCGGGAATTTACCCTGTTGAACTTATCTGACTGACACCTGTGATTTATCAAGATGGTCCATTAGGCAACATTTATCACCAGCTCACTTGGAAAATCACAGTGACTAAAATTCTGTGATGAATTGGTTTATATTACAAGAGTGCTTGAGAAAGATTCTTTGTAAATTAGCCATGACTGTCAGTGGTGCAAGATCATGTCAAGTCATTCACAGATGGTATGTAATAAAATGAACAATTATATGCAATGCATGAATGATCAGCTGACGAATGTAAGCCTCAGGTTTTGCCATCGAAAATCTCACCTTCAGAAAGGGGCATTTGTGGTTCATGACCTTTGTATTTGTGCACACAGCTGTCAACAGCTGGACAGTTACTAAAACACAGTAACAAGAATTTCCTGAGCTCCTGAGCTGAGTTCAACATGTAAAAATGTTTCCCAGAACTTGCTGAAGCATTTTTTGGTGTTTGGAAAAGAGACAGAGAAAATGTTTTGTTTACAACTCCTTTCCAAACAACGGTAAACAACTATAATGAATGAACACAAAGAGAGAAACTTAAAAATGTTTAAACCATGTTCATGCAGCCTAGATTGAAAGCACATTATTGCAAAGCGATTACACTCATCAAAACTGTCATTGCTGTCTCACACGTTTGACATTCCTGAAGAAACACAGGCAACGTGCCGAAAACCTTGATGGGACTGAAGCCTGACGCAATTTGGACTTAACATGCTCAAACACATACTTACCTACGTCACCTCAGTCATTCTCACAAAGCAGAAGGAAGTATGGAGTAACTTATGATCAGGGGGGCTAGTTTTGCGGTTCTTACACAATAAACTCTCCAGTTGAGTCATTTAATTGATACATGCTGATTGAACGTTTTGGATGGTAGACATGTATGTCTGTTAAGAGTATAACAATTTTTAGTTAAATTATTTCTTTATTGAACTGCAACTAAAATAAATCTCTGGAAAGCAGTGGTGGAAGAAGTATTGTATCCTCTACTTAAAGGGACTGTTTGTAACTTTTTATTCGTATAAATGTAGCGGGTCGCCACACATGCGTGCTCGCATATGCGCGTTCACGTGTGGCCGCTGCCTTTCCTCCTCTGCCTGCCTGCCTTCACTCAGAGAGCGCGTGCGTTCTCGCTCAGCTCGCTCCACCTCTAGACGAGAACGCGCGCTCACTCCACACTGCAGAAGAGTTAGTTTAGCTCTGAGAATATCTAGTGAATGTTCAGTGGACGTTTGTGCAGAAATAAATGCTGCAGCTCCTCCAGACCAACAGAGGTTTCCCGTGTCTTGTGAAATGACGGAGCTGCTCAGCGAGTAACGTTACCGTCTCATTACCGACCGGGTGCCGGTGTCTCCCTGCTCTCTCCGGCTGCGGGCGGAGAGAGAAGGGAGACATGCTCCCTGAGCCCCGCTGCATCAGCCTGCGCTGAGGCAGGAAAAGCCAACACTAAGATCAGATCTAAATCATGTTCATGGAGAGACCTTCGTCTGGTCAGCTAACATTACCGCCAAGCAGCTGTAATATAGAGTGATATTGTGGTTTTAGCTGACGTGTGTCTCCTCACTGTTTAGAGCGATGCTCGTTCAGGTATATTTAGAGCGAGCAAGCGCGAGCTCGACGCTGACTTTCATTGATTTCACGACCACAGGTGTCGCTGTTAAGAAGCATTTCTGAAAGTTACAAATAGTCCCTTTAAGTAAAAGCACTAATACCACACTGTGGAAATATTCCACTAGTAGAAGTCCTGCATTCAAAACCTTACTTAAGTAAAAGTATGTAAGTGTTATCAGCAAACTTACTTAAAGTATCAAAAGTAAAAGTGTTCATTGTGCAGTAAAATGTTCCTGTTACTATTGCATGTGATGTTTTTGGGGTAATATTACTACTGCACTAATGTGCATGTTGCATTTTACTGCTGTAGATGTTTAAGGTTGTGTTAATTTTAACTACTTTTGGGTAGTTTAATCTACAGCAATGCATTACGTTCTATAAGATCATCATATGTTTGTAACGTCGCTGTCCTGTGAGAACCATGCATCTTTTCATGAGGTCAGAAAAACAGCCCTGTTTTCAGCTTTGTGACGATGCATTTCCCAGCTGATTGGGTTTTTAAATTGTTTATTTACTGTAAGTATGAGAATTTTCTCAAACCACACATTTAGCCCTTCTGTTTATCAGAAACATTCAATTCCTTTTTTGGTCGTCTCTCCTTGGATTGTATACGGAAATGAAAACAACGTGAATATCACATTATCAGCATGTGATGAAGTTCAGTGGAAAGTTTCTGATTTACCACAGTCAGTGTTGTGGTTAAAAAAGTGTATGTTGGGAGCTTAAGTGACAGGCAGCACCTGACCAACATGAGTTAGGACACATATGACAATTTTTTATCTATTGGGCTTTCCCCAAATTTACCCCCGTGGTGTTAAATTTAGATTATTTTTAGAATGGAAAATTAAGGGAAGAGTGCATTTATGGCATTTCATGTTTTCATGCACATAATGGAAAAGCACATGACCAATTTTACACGCGCACACACACACATACACACACACACACACAAACACATGCACGCACGCACACACTCAGGAAACAGGGTCTGTAGCTTCATTAGATCACAGAGGAAGTATGGCAACATTCTCTTTCACAGAATGAGATTTTCGGATATTTCAAAACTTCCCCTTGACCTCAGCAAAACCACTCACCATTGAGGACAACAATGTGTCAACTACAGTGGCCAGGATAAGACAAGTGGCCCTGCATCGTGACCATGGTGTATCATTTACTGTAATAACATCTTACTATAAGCCTAAGGAGGGATCACCGTAAAGAGATGGCAATGTCGGTCCGGGGGGGGGGGGGGGGGGGGGGGGGGGGGGGGGGGGGGGGGGGGGGGGGGGGGGGGGGGGGGGGGG
>CAKAOH010022009.1:0-48323 GCA_916701665.1 Sebastiscus tertius
CACTCCCATGCTGATGAGAGTATTAAATACTTGACAAATCTCCCATTTTTAAAGAAATAAAAAATGTGTTAAGTTGCGATTAATCGTGATTAAATATTTGAATTGATTGACAGCCCTAATAAAAAGTAAAGCTTTTTAACTCTGATTGTAGGCATATGTTGGTGTATTCTTTATACTTCTGTATGACAGTTCTACTAAAATTAGATTTAAAAAAATCTCAATACATCACCTTGCTTACAGGTATCATAATATATTGAATCGTAACCCCTGTATCATGATACGTATCGTATCGCCAGATTCTCGCCAATACGCAGCCCCACCTTCCATACATTATGTGGATGCTACATGCTGATTTGCATATCAATCTAAACTTGTCAGCGAGTGAAATACGACACTAGCGTAACCACTTCTAGGAAAAGCTATAGTACCATTTCACTGTTGTCTCATTGTCATTTAATTGTTATTTTTATATCTTTCCTTTGTCAGCGGATCTCTGTCATAGTCTGTAAGCCCGTGTTTGTGCGCATTTGTGTATTTCTGTTTCAACTAATAGAGAAATAGAATAGCTCATAAGCCTTTGGAAGATAATTACAATGTCAGGGCCGTGCATGGATCTCCGTATCAGTCGCAGACAGCTTGTGTACATGTGATTTGCAGAGCTGATCTCCACTTTGTGATGAAAGATGAAAATCTGCATTGCATACTTTCCTCCCCCAACCAATGTCATTCACAATCTGTATCTGATATTGAACATTGCAACTATTATTAGAGACAACATATGTCCTCCACACATATTGTAAAGAAAGACATACTCTGTATGTATTGGACCGTATATCTGTAGCTCCCCATGTCACACTTCAGACATTTTGAGAGGAGATAAGCTTCTATATCATGGGCAATTTAAGGAGGATTATTGAGACATTTGCTGGCTTTCACAGTGTAAAATTGGCATTGTAGGACCAAACACTTAAAATAGCAGCTCTCGCAAAATAACATGTACAAGCAGGGGGAAATAAAATACCAGATAACATGTCATCTGAGGGATCACCGTGTGGGTGAAGATCTTTCACCTCTACCTGCTGACTGTGGCTAATGGTCTGCTTAGTGGAGACCTCATGCTGTGGGGCCATCCTGACGCCATGACAGGCATGAGTGAGAGGCCCTCTGTGTGTCTCACAACCTCTGTCCCCTGGGAGACAGCAGCCTGCCTGTCTCCTTATGCCTGTCCTGGTTTATCGCTCAGCTGTGACCCACAGTCAACCCATCCGCCCAGCGTTGTGTCGTCCCTCAGTCAAGGGAACGAGGGCCCTCTGGCAGGCATCTACCGCCGCTCCCTCTGCCCTCCCCGCCCATCTGATGTCCAGATGCTTTATGCAAGAACGGTGACACAATTGGTTCTGTAATGTTTGGGATGTGTTTGGCATTTTTTAGCCATGCTAGCTTGCACGGCCTGCTGTTCCACTTTGGTCCAGACTGAAAATATCTCTTGGATGGATTGCCACGGAATTTTGTACAGATGTCCGAGGTGCCCAGAGGATGAATCCTACTGACTTCTGTGATCCCTTGACTTTTCCTCTAGTGCCACCAGCAGGTCAAAGCTTCAACTTATCCAGGGAAATAGGTCCACATCTACTTGATGGATGGGCAAAACATTTCGCACAGACATTCACGGTTCCTCGGAGGACGTATCCTAATGACTTTTTCCTCTGAAGCCACCAGCAGGTTCATATTTGTGGTTTTGAGTGAAATGTCTCATTAACTATTGTACAGTTTGCCATGAAATTTGGTATACACCTTCATGTGCCCCTTAGGAAGGATTGCAATCACTTTAGTAATCGCCTAACTTTTCCCCTAGCACCACCACCATCATTTATGACCACACGCAAAACCAATAACATTCCCATCAGCTTCAGCTGTACTTTGTGTTTAGTGCTAATTAGCAAATGTTGGTATGCTAACACCCTAAACTCAGATATGATAACTATTGCTTAACATCTGCATGTTAGCATTGTCATTGTGAGCATGTTAGCACGCTGATGTTAGCAATTAGCTCAAAGCGCCACCGTGCATTATAGTACATGTCCACAGGGGTGTTTTTTATCGCGAGGGATCGCCTCGCTTCAAAGGCATTGGACGATTGATGGGCTGCCACTAGACACTAGGCACTCAGCACCTGATTGGACAAAACGCTTTCCCCTGCGAGCTGCTGGAAACAACATGGCAGCTTGTCCGGAAACTTTCTTCTTTTGTTTCGCCAAAATAGTTCATCAAAATGTGTTTCTGAAAACATTTTATGCGAGAAATAAGCCATGCAGTTGCTGAAATGTCTTTATTTTGGATCAACAACGCTTAGTTTAAAAGTTTCTCTGGAGTTTCCAGAGGCGACGAGTTGCGCCGAACGCCCCTGATTTGCATAAAGTAGTCTAGACCTCAACTTTATGCAAATGAGGAGCAGCCAACGTGACGCCCCCGTCTCTCGAATCGAACCGCCACGCTATCAGAATGCATTACACGGCTGTTTACATAGACAATGAATGGGAAGCGTGGAAAGGACGTTTATTTATGGCCCATTAATGGCCCAATAAATGATGGCGGCGCTGTGGACTTGTACCACGAGACTTGCTGTGGTATGCAACAGTCTAGTTTGTCAGTTGGCCTGGATGTGTTTGAAGAAGAGGGTGGGGTAAGAAGTCATTGTACAAAAAGACAACCAAAGCAGAAAAAAGGTGGAGTTTTGAACCATGAGAAAAAGACGAGCCTGACGCGTATTTCACTCTACTATAACTAAATGCACTTAAAATTGACACAAGACAAAGGGAACATCATCAAGAGTTTACGGTTTCCACTTGGACCCAAATGATTTAATGACTCTCTCGCTAGCGAGTTGAGAAAGTGGACGCAGTGTGCCTTCTCTAATAGTCAGGTGTGGAAGTTCATAGCTTCGTTGAAGTTCCTAGAGCCGAAGAAGAGATAATTAAACTAATGGGTGAAGCGGCTTAAAAGGAATATGAGGGTATGACGGCTCAGAAAGAGGTGATGGCTTAGAATGAGATAAAGGGCTCACTGAAAAGAAGCGTAACAATAGAAGTAGATGGAAAGGGCGATGTGGAAAATTAAAGATGGATTCTGTTATATTTTTGCTTTATGTGTGTGTGTTGGTGCAGTATGCAGGGCCCTGATTGGTTCAGTTTAGAGAACAGTTTTCCTCTGAGGACCAATACTAACATAAATACATATTGTGTAAATGTCCTCACACATTACAGTATTCAGCCTCAGTGCTTCATCTCCATTTTAATAACTACTGAACTACTCACTAATTATTCCTTAATATATTATTGACTGTGATTTAAATACAATCACTATTTCTTATATTGAAACGTCCATCGCACAACCAGCTGCAGGACATTTATGAGTGCTGAGGTTAGCGTCTGTGCTTCCGACAGTTAGCTGATATGAAACAGTTGCCCTTGGACAAAGCGGAGTAATGTAGCGTCACTAATCAGTGTTTCACTTTGCGGCTCTACAGAGGAGAGATCTGTGTTCTGCTCGGCAGAGTGCTCACCTCTCCCTCCTGTTTACAATTAGCAAGAGGTTTCCTTTCACTGATGCAGTGTTGGATTGGTGTCAATGTGCACTGATACATAGACAGGGCAAAACCCCCGAGGGAAAACACTTACTCTTTCATACCGTGTTGGGAAAAACAACTTTTAAATGTGCGGAAAAGCAACTATGAAGTTTAACGGAGAGAACTTTTATTTAATTGCCGATTTACTTCAGTTATGCAAAATCCCTCACTCGTCAAACTTCGTCATTAGCCAGGCAGACATAAGGTTTGTAATCCTGAACTTAATGAAGTAAATTAAAGGCAAGACAACATCATCTACATCAAATATAGTACTTTTTTAATTCAGGAACCAAACTCTTGGAGCTGGATCTAAATATAAATCTCTGCAGACAAGATGATTTGTTAGACAAAGTAAAGTTTGCCTAGGAAGACGTCTTACTGAAACAACTGTTACAGGGAAGGTAGGAATCATGAACAAAGAACATGGATACATTAGGGTTTTATTTAGCGTTCTTTTTTGATAACCACATGGATTGTCATGAATTAAAACCAAATTCAATTTATTTAGGAATGGGCCAGTTTATTGAGGTTATTATAAGAGACCTTGTATTTTAATTGGGCTACTGTTTAGACAATTGCTGGAATAAAAGGAGTAAAGAAATGTTACAAGTGGATACAGAATTGTACAGGCTAGCCCGAGAGCACAATTTTGAGATTAAAATAATTGAATAAAGGTTCTTACTGACCTAAACATCTGAAGATTTGATTAATTTTACATGCCCTGTGACCTGCACTCTCGCATTTTAAATCCAAAGTGGTAAACACTACACATCCAGTAAAGTATTGAAACACTTGGAAAAGCAGAGCTAGACATCACGTCTAAAGCTGCATGCTAACTCCTTCACGGACAGGAAACGTTATCATATCGTAACCTGCAGTCAAGCCGGCCATCACTCACATCTCCGTGGTCAAATCGGCCGACGCTACAGCTGTAGAGCACCCATATACTGACATTTATGTTAAGTACATTGAAACGGCCCTGATGGAGCTGACCATGGATGGATAAAGAGAACAGAGCTGACGGGAGAGCTAGAGGAGGACTTGGCGAAATTAGCGGAAGTATACACGTGTGACTACGTCCGGTTTACACATTATGGTGTTGACAAAGGGAACTGTATATAAAAAAATACAAATATGGAAATAAGATTGATTGGATTTTATTCAGCAGAAGTATAAAACATTATAAGTCCCTTATTAATTAAAAAGAAAATACCACAAATTTGTGCGGGAAATGTCTTTATTCTTTGATTTTTGGGTTGCTGGAAAAAATGTGATAAATAATGTCTGACAATGACTGAGATATTTGACTTCAGGACATCTCTGAATACCTACATGCTGAAAATCAAACATTCTTACTCTATTAATTTAGATATTTTCCAAAGTAAAAATCCCTAGAAGTGTATGAATCAACTTTTTTTCATGGTTTAGTGTTAAAAGCACAAAATAAAATATCGAATCACAATACTTGTAGAATCGCAGTATTTAAAAATCGAATCTGGAGATAGGTGAATCGTCGCAGCCCCAAATTTTACATTAGCAGCTAAATCAATGAGACTGTTTTGAGTTGCATCCATCTACTGCATATATACCCATGGTATTGGATGCCATTACATAACAGCATCATAACAATGCCATCATGCACAATTCAATTGCTTGAATAGATGTTTAAATATATCCTAGAGCTCAAAATATAATCGCTCCTTCCAGTGTAGTTCTCAAAGCATGCGTCATTTAGGGAGCTTATTTTTGGCCCAAAGTGCAATTACTGGTCAGTTTTTCGCTACAACAGTTTGGTGACTTGATTACATAAATGAATCTTTTGTTCTAGGCATTGTATGCTGTTGGATATGTTGAGCTTGTTTGTGTGGAGGTCATGTTTTGACACGGTGAGTGCACAAAAATAATGAACAAATCTGTCTACTTAAACCACAATTTTTATAACCAGCATTCAGTGTTTGAATTGAGAGTTCTACACAATTTGCTCAGTGTCGGAAAAGTTGCACTTTTTGCACTCTTTTGCACACAAAAAATAATAACTGTTTGCATTGGCTGAAACTGAATTGAAATCCACAAATTAAATCAAATTTTAAGTGTCAAGTGAATTATTTGATTCATAAATTAAATATTGGCATCACTCAGAATTGCATCCTATTACTATTTAAGAAATTACCAAACAGAATACAAATTTTTAAACATAAAACTTGTGCACTACTTACTGGAGGACATCAATTTGAAGAGACCAAACATGTGGAGAACTTGAAACATAACCCATTCTTGTATCAACAAAAAGGGCTGTAGCCTTCAAGTGCTCGTTAGCATGCAGCAAAATACATTTTTATTTTATGGGAAAATCTACATAATCAGGGGTGAGATACTCAGCTGTCTGTTCACTGTAACGCCTTCATGATTCAAATTTGAAGGACAACAGTGGACTGGATGGAATGGTAAAACAGGAAGCAGCCACAGTAAACTGGTTAGGTTCACATTGGTTGGCAATAGAGCCGACTGAAGCTAAAAATGGTGTATTCGCCACAGTTATAGTTTCTAAATATTTGCTTTTATTATGTGTTTTAAGTAAGAGGTGCGGATACTCAGTTGGGAAAACTCACTCCCTTAATATCGCTGTTGTTTTTATCTCCAGTGTCATGTAAAGCTAAGCGAGCAAAATATAGAGATTCAGGGAGAACATGTCCCATCCTTTTTTTTGAATTTAGAGTGAGTTATATACTGCTCAGCAGAGATATCACATACAGTGTTTTTAGCTTTACAAACCATACAATGTTGGATATTAAAAGTAGTAGTTAACAAATAAAGCATTAACTCTCACTCATCGAGCGTCACGCAGTGGACTCTGATCACTCGGGTCGCACCACCTTTCTCTTTGCTTTGAAAAGTTGGCATCGGACTTGGAGCTAATTATTTAGTGGACTTTTTTTTTGTGTGCGGAAAAAGATGCTGCAGTCTGCAGCTGTTTGATCTGACAGAGCGAGCTGTCCACCTGCTGCCTCTTCTCCAATCACCTGCCTCGCCTGTCTCAGAACAGCAGCTGTGCTGTGAGGCAGAACAGACAAACAGGGACACGTAGAGAGTGATGGCGCACAAACTACTGCACCCATCTCGTCTTTCCCCCCAGCACGCTACATAAGTTAGTTGTGTAACTTCCTATTGTATTGACGAATAGAAGTGTGCAACTCAGAATGAGTTTAACGGGAGGAGGTCTGGGGGTATTGACTTATTCTAACTGTGTGCCTTGTTTTCACATACGGGGATCAAGACAGGTTTGGGCATCAAATATTAATGTTTGATTTGAAGTGATGCATTGTCACGACGTATACTGATGGGTTTTGTCATTGTCTTGCTTCATCTTTCACACAAACACCACTCTGTAGCAGCAAATAGCACAGTAACTACATAGGTAATGCAAGTCAGTGAGAGTAAAATGACACATTGTTAGATTTTTTGTCTGATTTATTGTGTGGTGACCATTCAGAGATCCTCTACAGAAGTAGGCATGTTGGCTCCTTGCCATGTTGAAGGGGAAACTGTTAACGTTTTTGAATTGTAGGGGAAGCTCTTCCTC
Organism: Sebastiscus tertius; assembly: GCA_916701665.1. NCBI lineage: Eukaryota > Metazoa > Chordata > Actinopteri > Perciformes > Sebastidae > Sebastiscus > Sebastiscus tertius. The sequence continues at coordinate 7,206 of CAKAOH010022009.1, forward strand.
ATGGGGACAGAGTGTATTTCTGTCCCTCTCTTTCTTCACACAAGGTCCTGGAGATTATTTTTACAGACTAGGGGATGTTGTACTTATGCAGCGGCCAACACCCAAGAACAGGAAGCCACAGTTTCTATGAAAGTCCACGAGATGGAAGCAGATAGCGCCAAGGGAAAACAATATTTTGGCTGGAGCTCATTCTGGTGGCCAATTAGACCCCACTGCCTGTATGATTTACCACTTCCTCTACCTGCTTTTATGTGTTTGGGGCTGCTGTGTGGAACACAATGACCCCTTGATTAAAGATTGAGCTCCAACTCTGAGACGGTGGTGGCGCCATCCTTATCAGATGCCTACTTCTCAGAACTCAAGACCACCTGAAATCAACGGTTGTGTGGTAGCGGCATACTCAGAAACAGCGAACATATATGGACTCATTCATTAATAATTAATAATTTTGTAAAAAAACAAAAAAACAATTCATTATGATAGCAATAATTCTGGTGGTACTTTCACTTTGGAACGCACAGTTTTCACGAAGATCTCATATAAGTCCCTAATCAACTCAATATTTGACAATATTTGATCTCTTTGCAAGTGCTTGATGCATAAATGTGTTATAGATATGAAAGATTGCTTGCCATTACTGATTTGTAAAGGGCAGTCATGAGTACGTACATGAATAATCAACTTGGGAACGTACAGGATATTTAAGGATTTGAAGTCAGTGGCTAACTACTAAGGGCCCTTTGTCTTTGCAAAGCATTTACTGGGACACATTGTATATGCGGATGGATTGTTTGTCTTTTCCTCCACCCTCTCCTGTAGACATGGGCTGGAAGGGAAGCCCGGATCTTGAATGGCCGGGTGGAGTGAGGGGTATGAGGTCACGCTGTTAATTGCATAATGAAACATGTCTGGGCAAAGATAACGCCTCAAAGAAACGCTTATGTAACCTAAAATCGGACTGACATTTGATGAAAATGTGCAGTGCAGCCAGACAGTATTAGGACAGTGATGTGTTTGTCATTGTTTTGGCTCTGTTCTCCAGCACGTTGGGTTTAACATTTAACAGTTACTACAAGCTTTAAGTGCTGACTTTTCAGTCTTAAGGATGTTTTGAGGGTGTAATCCATCAATTTAAGAACGGTGGAGCAGAACAATGGACAGACCGACAACCAGTTTTCTTTATGGTCAAACAGTAGAGTTCTCTTGACTGGCCAAGTCATTTGACCTCAGTCCAAATGAGCATGCATTTCACTCGCTGGTGACCAGATTGAAGGCAAAAAGCCAGTGAAACAAGGAAGAAGGGAAGATGACTGTAGTAGAGCATCACCAGGGAGTGTCTGCTGATGTCTACGAGTTGTAGATTTCAGGCATTGATTGAAGGATTTGCAACCAAATTTGAAAAAACGATGCCTTAATTTAAGTTTATTTTAACATCCAATTACTTCCTGTCCCTTTAACTCAGGGGATACTGTTCAAATACAATTCTACATTTCATCTGATGTGATTATAACACTATCAAATTAAGTCCACTGGATCAAGTACAGAATATGTTTACTAAGTAAATGTAAATTACTACTTTCTTTGGATGAAAAGAAGGGTTCACATTTAATCAAAATTTGATCTCAAATCTCATTTAGTAATTTATGCCATTAACCCAAAAATCAAAGAATAAAGACATTTCCTTCACAAATTAATGGTATTTTCTTTTTAATTTATAAGGGACATGTAATGTTTTATTCTTCTGGTGAATATAATCCATCAATCTTATTTCCATATTTGTATTTTTTATATACAGTTCCCCTTGTTAACACCATAATGTGTAAACTGGACGTAGTCACACGTGTATACTTCCGCTAACTTCGCCAAGTCCTCCTCTAGCTCTCCCGTCAGCTATGTTCTCTTTATCCATCCATGGTCAGCTCCATCGGGGCCGTTTGAATGCATTTAACATAAACGTCAGTATATGGGTGCTCTACAGTTGTAGCGTTGACCGATTTGACCACGGAGATGAAAGTGGCGGCTGGCTTGACCGCACGTTATCGCAATACGATAACGTTTCCTGTCCATGACAGAGTTAGCATGCAGCTTTAGCCATGATGTCTAGCTCTGCTTTTCCTGCAATGTGTGAAACCCAAAGTGTTTTTATACTTTACTGGATCTGCAGTGTTTACCACTTTGGATTTAAAATGTGAGGCTGCAGGTCGTATCCACGCAGACCCCCTTTTTTTCTACTTTTTTTGTTTTGGTTAACGGATACGGAACGGATATGACGTAAATATAACAAAATAAAAGTGGTATTTTCCTTTAACCTTTCACATAGACTCAAATGAAGGAAATCAATTTCAGAATTGTAAAAATAAAATCGCAATACATAGGTGAATCGATTTTTTTCTCCCCACCCCTACATACCACCCACATTGCAACAATATAAAGCCGGTTGAAAATGGGCAGTTTCCCTTTAGCTCCTCTTTTTATTTGACAGGCAAAGTCTCCAGATTAGATTGCTTAACTGGAGTTACACACCCACACTATCTTTTCACTGCAAACTGGCAACTCAAAGCTTCTCCAAGATGAAATAAAGAGATTCCAGTGGTGTGGGTTGTGTACTTGCTGGTGCCCGTCAGTTAGTGTCAGTTTGTCTAACATATCAGAGGACGGTGAAGGTACCAGAATACAGAGTACTTCACTTTTATAATCTTTTGTACACATCTACAGCATTTAAAAGGGTTTGACATTAAAACATAATTTTTTTCCATTGCTGTTTTCTTGTTAATTACCATAGTAAACATGGTAGTGTATAGTATGTCAGGGTAATAAGGGTCAAACCCTTTTTCTTAAATCTCTGTCTCACTCGAGGCAAAATTCTGTTCCTCCGCAAACACATTAGCTTGGCTTGTGAACTCAGCTTTCACTGAGCCTCTTCCCACCATAACTCCATGTTACAGCCTCATCACACTCTAGGTTGTGATTATTAACTTCTCTGGAGATAAGGCATTTAACCTTGACTTCTTTCTTTAAAATATTTGGCTTCAGTCCTGCTAATTGGCCATTAGGTTGCCATGAAATGCCGGAGAGAAACCGCTAGAAGTAGAGAACATTTTTCTCGACACCGGTTTGCTTTATCGCCTCTATTGAGATGACCACTCTGAACTGTCTGATCCTTTGTGGTCGGGTCGTGGGAGCTCGTACCGATGTCTGATGAAATGCAGATCTTCCTGACTAACAAGGCCGATTAATATCTAAGTGAAGTACCACTTTCGGACCAACCCAGGAAGCCGTGCAAGGCCTGGAAATCTGACTCATAATTTAAACTGAAAGGACAGAATCAGTTAACAAAACTCGTGCCTTATCATCATCATCAGTCATCACCAAAATCTAAACTAACTGACTCCCTGTTATATAAAAAGCAATTTGAACTTATGTAACAGGGGTCAGGAAGTGACCCGCAGCATCAGCAAAATGGAGTGCAACTTCAAAATGACTCTTGTGGAGTTTCATTTTGATAGTTGAGATAGCAGAGGATTATTGATGATCCATTGGATCTGATGATTCATAGGATCTCGTCTGCTTTTTATGTCACGTTGGCTTTAGCATTACACTGAGGGTGAAAGTAGTTACCTTATCTGAACCTCCTGCCTGCTATCTCCCAGAACAGCCAGACCTTTAATCACCTGTCACAGTCGGTGTCTGCAGTAACTCCAAGGAAGCCGATAGTGTATCCGTTCTGGATACAATGATGGAAAGTTATAATTACTGTATGGTGCTAGTATTCATCATATTTATCAGATGCTGTAGTGTTGCGAAAGGTCTACAAAGGAAGGAGTTTGACAGATAAAAGGATAACATCTGTAAATAAATAAAGACATTTTCAAAGAGATTATTTTTTTTAATTAAAAACTGGAATGGGTACTTCAGTTATCAGTAAAGCTGTAAACATGATCACTTTCAACAACAAGAGTGAGGGAAGTGCACTTATAATTTACTTTTCACATGTTTTGTGGATACGAACAATAGAGAAGTTAATTTTGATATCTGGTATTTTAGTCAGTAACCAATGTGCATGCAGATTCTGCTACTTGATTTTATCGGAAAACAATTACTCCTTGCTACACATTTCGATCCCTTTATGATATTTCCTTTTTTTTGTTATAATACTACTTTTATTGTAATCTTGTTTGTAAATATGCACTAATGACAGTTTTCATTAAATTTTTATTTATTGTTTTCTTAATCAATTCTGTGTTTAACAACCAAAACCAAACTTGAATTGAATCTATAATTGGACTGTCCAATTTGGACACTAATAAAACATTTTACTGTAGATGGACAAGAGCAAGAGTATTCAATAGGGCTGTCAGTCAATTAAAATATTTAATGGCAATTAATCGTACATTTTTTATCTGTTCAAAACGTACCTTAAAGGGATATTTATCAAGTGTTTAATACTCTTATCAACATGGGAGTGGAAAAATATGCTTATGCAAATGTATGTATATATTTATTATTGGAAATCAATTAACAACAAAAAACAATGACAGATATTATCCAGAAATCCTCACAGGTACTGCATTTAGCATACAAAATATGCTCCAATCATAACATGGCAAACTGCAGCCCAACAGGCAACAACAGCTGTCAGTGTGTCAGTGTGCTGACTTGACTATGACTTGCCCCAAACTGCATGTGATTATCATAAAGTGGGCATGTCTGTAAAGGGGAGACTTGTGGGTACCCATAGAACCCATTTACATTCACATATCTGGAGGTCAGAGGTCAAGGCACCCTAGTGCACAAGCTAGTATGACATGGTTGGTACCAATGGATTCATTAGGTTTTCTAGTTTCATGATACTAGTATTTTCACTCTACTTTTAAAACTTAGCCCGCTTTGACCTGAAAATCGCAAGTTGTGTTAATGCGTTAAAGAAATTAGTGGCATTGAAACGAATATGCGCCAACACGTTATTATATATTATATGCTTTGACAGCCCTAGTATTCAATTACAATTCAAAAAGGTCCAGTTGGAGAACATTTCCTCAAGCAAAGGTCTGGGACGTCATAGTGTCTAACTTGCGTTAGATCGTTTACTCTTTGTGCCCTCAGTTTGGATTTGAGTGGGTGTGTTTGCTCAAAAGATTTGTGCTTTGTTTCGTAGTGGTGTGTCACATTGCCGCTTTTAATAATCGCCACGCTCTTGGAACATATGGGACATCGTACTGGTTTTGAACTGTCTGTGGGAAGAATGAACATGTGAGTGTAAGCGAGTGAGTCTGTCCATTCTTGACAGCACCATTTCTTGCTGGAGCACCCACCGAAAGGTTGAGCTCCCACGGGAGAAAGCTGATCAAAAAAGTAATGAATAGCTATACAAATAAATAAAACTGCATCTTAAAACAAGTGCATCTATTTATTCTACTATTACTGTCTATTACGAATCGCCCTCCAGTTAAAATAGTTAAAGCTCTGGGCGACATAGTGATATGTTGTTGCCAATGTGTATGTAAATAGCTTACTGCCCCTTCAAGACTGTGTGCTGGTATGGTGTAGCCATGTATTTCCCATTAATTACCCAGGCCCGCCACATTAACACTTCTCAACGGGTGGGGTCCACGCAGTCTGCCCGGGGGAACTCAGTTGCTCGGTGTGGGAGGATTCTCTCGTGGGACCTCGCTCTGATGCTGGCCAGCCCTCGCTGGGAGCACTTCCTCTGCCGCGACCAGCTCTAGGTCGGCTTGTAAAGGTGGCTCGCGGCTCCGCAGCACTCCTGACGGCAACCCACCCGACCTGTCAAGTTCTTCATAGATCAAGTCTCTTCATTTTGCTCTCAACGTTCACCAGATTGATGCATTTGACTTTTAAAATGTACAAAATTTTCTTCCAGGGGAGTAAGCCTCCGGATCCCCCTAGAGGGTCCACCCACCACAGTCTCACTAAATCCTGTGGGAAGACACTGGCGTATTGTGTTGGAATTTTGCAGCAGAGCACTATTGCATTTCGTTAATAATTACTAAAGCAAGCGCAATAAAAAAAAAAGAGACATTGTGACAATTATCACCTCGGTGAGATTCACAAAATTGGGGCACCCGCGGGGAAAAACATAATTCGGCGCCTATGGTGTCAGTGTCTCTGTACAATAAAGTGAAGGGAACACAAAGAGATTATTTTTGGTGTGCTTACTTGCTTGCCTCCGCCTCTTTGTTCACGACAGAACTGACAAGGTCAAATAAACGCACCTTTAATTTGGCGAAATGTAACTGAAGACTCACTCATGCGTCACGTTGTGTCCCCCGCAGTGACCACAGGTGCCTTTTTTCCATTCTTGCAAACTGCGCTGATTGAGTACCTGTTCCTTCAGATCTCCTCTGAGCAGTGGATCTTAGGCAACGTTGAGAAAAAAAAAAGCTTTCAAAAGCACCGAAGCAGACGCGGCAATTATTTCCACGTTCTATAATTCCTGGATAAAAAAATGATTCACTGTTCTTCATCGCATATTCCCTCACTTGTCTTTAGAGCCTACCGACGCCCACTGAGGGCATTATGGTTTTTACCTTCACGGTTCACTGATAATTGAGTCGTCTTGTGCAGACCGGCCAGTAAAGGAATCTGACAAGAAAAATCCTTTTGAAAGTACAGTTCCCTATGAATACAAAATCACACACAGGAGATAGAGGGCTAATTGTTGCAAGTGATGATTCACTTTCATAAACATTCTATCGTTTACCTGAAAGTTTCCACCGTTTGTCTCAGTCAGACTTCAGCATTGAAACTTCTCAATGTAACCATTTTTATCAATAAGAATAGATTTCACTTGTTGAACGTTATAGTAGCGACAGCAATAAAAGACTACTGTCCTTGGTTGAGCTGTTGTTTAGTCACATATTTCACTCTGGTAACGGTTTGCAGTTTTGCAGCATGACCTCATTTAGACTCGCGAACAGTCAGTCACCAAAATTGGCTGCCCCAATTTTGCCAGGATGATTTTTCTCACTTTGATTGTAGTTGCATGCAGTCTCTTATTGTTGTACATCTTAAAATGAAACCCAGAATCCCACACGGCACAGAAAGTAAAAAGACTGAGCCACACTCTAGGTATCACTGAATCCAAGAAATTAGGAAACTAAGAGCTTGTGACTGAATTTGTAAACCGTATCCATCCCCGGTTGCTTGTTATACCTGGTACAGTTGGGAGTCTGCATCTTTATTGTTAAACGCTCACAATCGGCGTCGTTCAGTAGGCTGAGTTTGCTCTCTTCTTCTCGCAGTCGATTCAGCTCTCCCTTTCCCTCATCACATCCCAGCCATTAGGTCACAGAGCTGCCAGGAAGCATGTAAAGAGATCTGTGGGACACAGAGGCAGTGGAACGAAGTGATGCTGGAGGAAGGGACAAAGTCTGTCGGTTTGTTTTGTGCAAAGCAGCTCTGGTATTGCAGTTTACAGTAGATAGGGCTGAAGTATGCTCGCGTTAGTACCATGGAACCACCATGCCTCCGAGTTCATTCTGAATGCTCTCTACATATACGGGCAAAGGCTCCATGCAATGTGCGGAATCCATATTAAATCAGTCCATACTGCTGTGAATAGGTGTAAGAATATGTATCTGGAGTATCTTAGTAATGGAAAAAGGTATGTTTGAGGCACAATGCTTATGAATTTCTTGCTTATCTGAGAAAAAAAGGACAAAGGAGTTCCGAGCCAGCAGCATGACTATAAGGAAGGCAATTTCCGTCTGTCTGTTAGGCCGTCGGTCCACCACGTTGGTCCAGACTGAAATATCTCGGTGTCAATCTGTTAAAATTGAGATTAAAAAAAAGATTATGTATTTAAAAATATATTTTGCAGCACCAAATTGTCCATATGTGCCAAACGTACTGTTGTTATAAAGGGTTCTCATCTTCACAGAAGTGATTTCAGACACATTTAAAGATAACATTTACGATTTGTCTTAGTTTGTGGTTATCTTTTATTTATTTTTTGAAGGAAAACCATAGTTTATTTACTGCACAACCTGGGTTTTGTTATCATACCATCAACCATCGGTTATGACAACAACATAGTCACCAAAGTAGTTGTTGAGATGTCGAAACGCGATGACGTTGTAAAAAATTGGTGCAACGGGGCTACAAATGCGAGCAATCACATGATCATACAGGTCTTTAACGGGCTCCCTGGAAGAGCGCCGGGCTTTGAAGCAAATTTAACATAGTGGCCAAACGGTGGAATTACAAATTTTGTGTCTGTCACGTGATGCATTGGGCCCAAAAATACTTTTTCCCATAGATTTACATTGGGAAAGAGACGTCCTTAAATCAGCTGATCATTTTTTTTTTTTTAAGGTAAATAAAAAGTACGAAAACTGTAATAGTCCTTATTTAAATCATTAGGTTCTAAAAACTGTAAAATGCACTAACAGCCAAATCCAGAGTTATTTCCCTTCCTCTGTTCATGTGAATGAGCCCCAGACCGAGGCTGGACTGAGGGCTGGGAGGCGGAGTTAAAGGAAACGCTACTGCGCCTGCTCTGTGGGCTGAATGACTGCGGAAGGTCGGCGGATGGTCGTTGAGATTTTTTTGCTTCATACACCACTGAGCAACTTTCATAGGACTGAACTGGAGCCAGCCTCCGACGCTGTATCCAGTTCTCTTTATACATCCATGGTCGTAAACAAACCAGATTAGCTACCATTTAACTTAAAATAAAAACCAAAATTGAGCACACCAGTCATGTTGCTAATAATCTCTCTCGAGTGTGAACAGCTACATATCAAATGTCAAAGTTCAACCAGGAAGTTGGGCTGTAAGGTTTTTTAAGACGTTTACAACAGACAGTGAGAGTAATCATTTTATCCGTTGCCTTGGTTTTCAACCCGCGTGATCATTTTACCACTTCTGCTTGTTGCCCAATCAGACCTATTTTGTAGTGATGTTGGAGTGCTTCGAGATCTCAAGCAATTTTCCTGATGATTTTAAATATGTCCGAGACAGTTCTACAAGAAGTGTTACAGACTGACCGATATAAAGCTTGTCATCAGTTGACTGATTACAGATTGTCTTACTGTTCTGGTCTGTCCCCACATTGTACAAGCCCTCAGCTCATCAGTTGTCCAACCTGGACATTTGATACCCCCCAGTGCTACAGCGCCTGTGTCTCCACCATCTGGAGTGTTAGCAGCATATTGTAACTAACAGCAGGAATGTAGTTCAGAATGTTGTCCGATGCTCCTGCATTCACTGCAACATACACCAGGCTTTGATCTCACTTAGCACCGCTCCAACTGCAACAACTATCGTGACCCCCCTCTCAGCGCTGCCCATACTGAGCCTTATATCTGCTGGCCATGTTGTGTTGTCAGTGCCACTCATACATATGGACTGATCAGCGTAGATTTCTGCAAGTGTCTACTGTGCCAATTCTGGGAGGTCTGCCAGGCGGCGCATACAGCATGGATGCTTTCTCTCAGAGGGACAAAACGGAAATGACAAGGCAATTGCCATTCTGTCAGCATTGCCATGGTAGCACAGGCGCGGCTGTTTATCCCAAGGTTAATGGGATGACGCCTGGAACTGAAAGTGCCAGATTGAGAGAAACATGTGCCCGTTTTACTTAAAACAAGAGTGGTGTCACGTCACACAGAAGTGAGCCCAGAAGAAGGTCGGATTAACAAACAGTATGGACTACATAAACATCACCCGTCTTAATTCTAGTGCAGATGATACATTACTAAATGGAGGCATTATTGATCCAGATGTGAGGTTTTTATCATTAAACCTGTGCTGCCAACTGATCGTAATGGTGCAGAACAGCACTGAAACTGTTAAAAAGCAGACTGTGTGAACTATGAATTTTGTAAAGACACGGGTAAATGTGGGCTTATGGGTATTTTCGCCTTCAAAACCTGCTAGAATCTCAGCGAGGATATTTTTGTATGTTTTGTACTGATATGTTTAACAGATACGGCTGTGTGCTTGTTGTGCTGCTGGCACATTTGCTGGATTTCTGAGTTAATGAGACACCTATGATATTGATACAGTAAACAGTTATACACACTGCAAATGCAACATTTTGTGAATCCCTTCAAGGACACTTGACAACACAGACGAGCCACTTTTCCCTGATCTCTTGCTTTAGAATTTGTCACTGCCTAGTGCAAATAGCTGACCATTATAGCCACTAATGTCAATCATTAGAGTTGTTCCGATACCAGATTTGGAAATGTGTCCAATACTGCCAAAAATTCGGTATCAGTCATCAGTCTATTCTCCCTGATCCCACACCATAATTTATTAACCTAGAAAAAAATCAACTTGTTTAACCAGATATCAGTTCCTCTTCGCCGCTCCAAAACAGTAGCCTTCAATGTGCTGTCGCCCACGATGCTGCCACTGGCTAATACTGTTTTAAAGCAGCGAATAAGAACCGCTTGCAGGTAGTTTGTCACGTGACGATAGCAAACAACAACAGTGCGGTGCTACTGGAGAGTGTAACGGTAGTCAGAGCGAGGAAACTGTCAGCCATTTGGCAATATTTCACAATGGAAAAATCCAACAAGTAAAAACGTTGATATGTCCAGTATGTAAGGTTTCTGTTTCCAGGGGTGGCGGTACCCTAGTAGAGTGTGTTAATATTCCACCCTGCAGACAAATAAGCACACAGGCGGTCTACTGAGGAGACGACTAAGAGAATACAGAATTGTTATTTATTCCTAGCTTCATTTATTGATGTTCTTTGTAACTGACAAACTGAATAATGAAAGAAAGTTCTATTGCATTTATTCTCTGTATAGCTGTTCATGTTTTATAAAGGTTTAATCTGAGCCAGGCCGTACAACAAAGACAGTAATCATATCACATCTATACATACATGGTCAGTAGTAAACAGCTGTTAAATAATAATAATAAGAAGAACTATATATATTTTTTTATCACGCTGTATCGGCCGATACCGCACGTTCAGGTATCGGAATCGGGAAGAAAAAAATATTATCGGAACATCTCTATGTATCATTTTCCTCCGAGTGATGCTCCCTGGGGTACAAATACACATCTGATTCCTATCATGAAGCAAGTTACATTTATTTCAAAGAAAAAAAAACAACACAGACCAAAAATAGCAGCAAAACTATAATAATAAAATCCACCATAGGAACCCGACAAGCTAAAGTCTCCAAAAATAATCACACCTCGCTTTCGCAGTCTCAACAAATATAGAACATTACAAGCTTCACAGAGGTAGGAGTGGATGCAGGGCTGTTGTATGTTTCCTCTGCCATGCGACGGTTACAGATCAGTTCTGCTAAATATCGTTATATTCCTGGAAGGGGGAGCCGTAACATCAGTGTAACTCGCTCATCTTTGTCCATCATAAGTATATAAAACGATCAGCATACCGCATGAATTACCCGATAGCACCTATAAAGATTTCCATTAGAATAAGTGTGTCGTGCAGCCCCCGCTGTGTGTGTGTGAGCCGTTCTCTCGGAGCCATATGCCGAATGTAGTTGCAAATGTGCCGTGTAATGTTTTAGATCAATCAATCTACAACATTTTTCAAACATGTACTCGTTTTTAATTTGTTCACCTCAGCCATATAGAGCGGAAGGGCTGCAGTGGGAAAGGCTTAACCACCAGGATTATAGTGATTCTGATGGATGGCAATGAGACAGATTAATCGACTGCTGTGCAACCCTCACTTATCTGATTTTAGCGCTGCTCCTCCCTTTCTGTTCTTGAAAGGCAGAATTATCTCTCTCGCAGTAAATGGGATGTAATGTGTGTTTTAATGGAAAATTAGCAAAAGATTACACTTTTCTCTAGTTACACTTTGAATAAAAGTGGCTTGTGAAATTTTTTAGTGAGTTCACTTTACTTAATATGTCATGTGGTTCTGATGTAAAAATGTTTTTTGTTTTTTTTAAATGATATTTATTTCTATCTTAGCTCTATGTTTGCGTACCAACAATACATCTAGGGCTGTTTATTTTTGGTAACATCCTTTTGAGTCAACATCAAATCTGTCTCCACACAGCTGGCCAATAGAGTTTCTTGTTATTGTGAGATATGTCAGTCACATTTTATGAAGCCCTATATAGTGTATCTCAGTATGCATCTCAAATTGTTTTTTGTAGTTTGCCACAATCGACTTAAGAGGAAAAAGAAGAAAAGCAAGGAAAAGGAGGTTGAAACTGCCCACTGGAGAACCTGAATAGTTGTCAGTGTATTTTATTGTCGGTAGCCCACATAGGACACTTTGTCGGTTAGGGGGAATGGTAAATGTTCAAAGCAACTGGAGGCATTGTACTTCACACAGCTCTTGCCAAAGAGAATATATATTTTCTGCAAACACAAATGGGATGGAAGTAAGTCATAACCAATTGCATAACTGCCTTGAGTGTGTACTACATAAATATACGGCTAACCCTACACTGTTGAGCTCCAATGTTTGTCCTAGAAACATTCAGAGACACTGAAAATTAATAACACTGTGTGGGTAAATATGTGAACTGATATAGCTTGTCACACAAGCACCATCATTGTATAATATATATTACAGCCTGACAGATACTGGGTTACTGGGAGTTTACAAAAATCTAGGAATGCACAGATACCGATATCGGATATCGGGCCGATGCTGACTCAAATAGCTGGATCGCATAATGTGACAATATTGCTGATTTATTCAATTCAATTCTATGATAATATACTATATACATTACACGCTGATTTTTTTTATGTATTGCTGCATTAAAAAGGTTTACACTTGAATTGTAATTCCTGTTAATTCCTAGTTGCTTTATTATTTTAATAATAAATAACAATTCGCTACATTTATCTATGTATTTATTTGTTACATTTTGTTTTACAAAGTTAGGAAAGCAATGTTTAAGTCAATCCCGATGTTGTCTTGACACATAACAGAATGATCCCAGTCACTTCCACACAGTGAAGCATACATGCTTATTAATGAAACACTGGTATCGGATCAGTATTCTGTACCAGCCGATACCCAAAGCCTAGGTATCATATCGGGATCTGGACTCAAAATGTTGCATCGGTGCATCCCAAACAAAATCAGCTACACAGGCTGAAATTAATGTTTTTTAATAGAAACTCAGAACATGATATGGATTGTTTTTTCTTGACCAAGATGCATGCTAATGGTACAGTGTCGAAAACCTACTTGTCAGTGCTCTCTGGTGGATGACCTATGCGATGGTGACAATGTTTCTATATTACCTCAAACCTACTTTAGCATTTCTGTCCTGCAATTTCGCACAGCACTGCACTAAGCTGTGCCGCAAAGCTTCGAAGACCTTCGGATATATCTCACCGAAGCTTCGTAGCCCAAACAATGGTATACGGGACAACCTTACAGTACACACACACCGATAGCAATATATCTGCAATAAGCCGATATCGGCCTGCCTGGATGATTTGGTCTGGTCTAGCTCTGTGGCTCCAGACGTAGGCTGGCCATTTATTTCACTGCAAGGCCAATGACGTAGTGCCAGAAATAATAAAATAGTTATCTATATTCAGGTAAGTTATGGCATATAAAATGAGCAACAAAGGCCAAACAAATCAATTTTCTTTGGACTTTAATTTAAATGGCAAAGAATTGTGAGTTAGAACAAACACCATGGGAATCCCACTGCAGTCCTCTTTCTGACCCCTGGTTTGTTTTTTTTCACTGTTTGGTCTATCAACTCCTGAGGCTAATGTCTGCCTCTTTTTTTAGCTGGCTAGATGTCCGACTTTTTTCTTCAGCTCTCTCTTATATTGATTGTGTTGTCGATTCTCAGTGGGACTGGCCTTGGTAGCCAGGCTTTTACATTACAGGGATTCATTAGCTTCAGTGTTGATTTAAAAGCTATTGCTTCACAGAGCTTTAACCTTTAATCAAAGTATTGTTTAACGGAGCTAATTGAGTTAAATTTAGCTTCCGACAACTTCCATGTTGATGGCAAGGTTATGGCTAGCTCGTCAGCAAGCACAAATCTAATGGAATGGAAAATAATAGATAAATATATAAATATATATATATTCGTCTACATGAAGGCTTAACAGAGGATTTTGTACACAGAACACTTTTTATTTGAATACGGTGTGATTGACTCCATTTTCTATAAATCCCTTCGGTGTATTTATGATTGGCAAGCAGCTTTCTCTTGCCTTATAATAATAGTATTGCATTCATAATGGGCTCTGTTCCAGGACGTGAAATATTGGGAGTTGTACTGGTACAGACATATTGGTAAGTCTAAAGCCGTGACTGACAAATTTAATCCCGCTTACTAATGCAGTCATTAGTTAGACATGCAGCGCATTCCAACATTTAAATGCAATCCAGACCTCACCAGCCCGTAATCCTACAGGTGGTGTTTAGAAGACAATTGATCGTAATTTAAGTCAGTGGACAAATCGGAGACATCTCCGAGGGCTTAACGGTATTTAGTGCAGTCTTTTCCTATAACCTAGTGACACATTCATTGGAGAGATAAATGAAATGATTCCTGTTTATGCGTCCGCGCTCCCCAATATGCACGTTTTATGGTTGTTTCACTGGCTGACGTGGTAAAACATTGGATATTTCAGAATAATCCTGAACGGCGCTGTCTTTTCGAGGGACTCGAGCACACACAGCGTCTTTGGCTGCAAGGTGTTTATACATTACGAGACATAAAGCCACCCTTGATCCAGGGTGTTTTATTAAAGAGGGGTTCTCATATCTTTTTCATGAGCCAGTAGCAAAGTTGCCATATATCTGTAGGGAATGGGATCATGAATATTGTGTTAACCCAGAAAAGTTAAAATCCATGCATGCTTCCTTGTTCCCCTGATCCCTCAGCTTTTGTTGTTGCATTGGCCCATTGTACCCGAGAAGAGATCAAGGGGACCCCTGTCGGTTGTGGATTATTCCTTTGTAGAAGCGCCACTGTAGGGGATAGAGGATTAAAAGAGCAGACAGTGGATGGGGATTCTACAGGAAGTTCGTTTGCAGCACACACTGCACATTAATTGTTAAAGTGGAGTATTTTCTATTGAATAGCCTATTTTGTGTAATGTTTTTTTTTTGTTGTTTTTTCAAAACCTATCCAAAGCAAAGACCCACATTAACTCTGTACCCATTCTACGCTCCGTTTCAGTACGTGCAGCACTGTAGCACTACCTCATTTGGATATTTATATCATGTATGGACAATTAACGCTGGAATTGCCTGTAGCCAGATGATGAATTTTCATTGTGTTTACATGTTTTCGCAGCTGTTGGAGGGGTTTAGAGGGCACTGCAGTTGAATGAATATGAAAGAAGTATTGTCTTCTTTCTCTCAATTTCCGTTAAGGGCATATTGAACCCTGCAGCCGCCGTTGCTGTAGCAGTAATATTGTCACAGTGTTTCTAATTTTGTGTGTGTTATAGCTCAAATCCCTAGACAAAAGGGAATTCTGCGGACTAGTCTGCATTTCTCATAAGCTCTTGTTTCTTCTATTTCTGCAGGAAGCCATGGACCTCGAGGCTGGGCTGCCTCATACCCAGAATGTGCTGCGAAGAACCAATCACCTGTGGACATTGGAGATGAACATGCTTTGGTTTCGGAGGAGTACCAGAAGCTGGAGTTTGACAAGTTCAACGCCGAGTCCTCCAACCAGACCACCATGAAAAACACTGGAAAGACAGGTCGGCATCAAAAAATTTGTTTACGGACTAGTTTTGATCTTAAATCACATTTAACGCACTAACATAATGATACAAAAATTCAAATTTCTGATTTATTGTCATCGTAAACTTCAAGGGTATGGGTGTAGAGTTGTCCAATATGACTGCGATATACTGTGCGTTAGAAAATATTCAGTTGACAAGAGATTTTTTTATAGGCTATATCGCAATATACAATATCATATTTTCATATTTTCTCTAAAATAACATGTTTGATTTAACATTTTGATGTGTATGATCATGCCAGTGCTTTGCAGGCGATACTTTTTTTTTTTTAAACTATCATTCATTTTTATTTATTATTTAATATTTATTCATTTTGTTTTATTTCTCATTTTTATTTTGAAGTCCGTTCTTGCTCGCTTTTATTTTTATTTTGAAGCCAATGCGCTCTTAGTGTAATGCGTGGTATATACACGTACCGCAACACAACGCGGGGGCTGGTTTGAACGTCTTTTTCAAAGTAGAGGCTGGCATATTCCATCACCTTCACCGTCCTCAACACGGATAAACTGGCATTGGCGCTTCATGTCTTCCGCTCTCTCTCCAGGCTCTCTCTCTGTTCCCAGCTTCCCTCCAGATACAAAAACACACGCCCATACGCACATCCATGCTTATACTCTACAAAGAGCCGCGAGAGAAGCAAAACGCCAAAGCGTTAAAAAAATTAACTTAAAAAAATTACGTAATAATATTTGTACTCGATGTTGGCGATACAGTCATTTACTACATCCCACAGAGAACAAGCCGCAATACATCGAGTATATTCGATATATATCGCCCACCCCTAATTGTGCTGTCATCTCACTTAATCAGAATCAGGTTTATTTCTCTGAGTATATACATACATGGAATTTCACTCCGGTTTTATGCAGCTCTCTCACTGTACTGACACAGAAAAGAAATAACAGAATAAAATAATACAATATTAATATTATATGTACAAGTCACGTGTTCTGGAAGTTGTAAACAATACAAATAGTGCAAAGAAATAAATACTGGATGGATATACATGGACTGGATGTGAGAGGATGTCTATATACTGTATGTACAATGAGTAGGATTTATATTTACAGTGACAGGTATGTACATATTACAATATGTACATACAGTAACAGATAATATGTACATATTACAACAAATGTGCATTAAAGACTGTAAATTATCTAAAAATGTGCAAAAACTGTTAATTAAAGACTGTAAATTATAATCTAAAAATGTGCAAAAACTGTGCATTAAAGACTGTAAATTATAATCTAAGACTGTGCATTAAAGACTGTAAATTATAATCTAAAAATGTGCAAAAACTGTGCATTAAAGACTGTAAATTATAATCTAAAACTGTGCATTAAAGACCGTAAATTATAATCTAAAAATGTGCAAAAACTGTGCATTAAAGACTGTAAATTATAATCTAAAAATATGCAAAAGATGTGCATTAAAGACTGTAAATTATAATCTAAAAATGTGGAAAAACTGTGCATTAAAGACCGTAAATTATAATCTAAAAATATGCAAAAGATGTGCATTAAAGACTGTAAATTATAATCTAAAAATGTGGAAAAACTGTGCATTAAAGACCGTAACGGCAGCATCGAATATTTGGTCTTAAAAGGTGGCTATCCCTTTCATCCACTTTACTTCTGCTTGTATTCGACCATTGCAGGCAGTGTTGCTTGATTATTTAGGAGGAAAGTCTTATAGCAGTATTTTGATTTACAGAATTTTTGAAAAACTGTTATGACGTTTTTAGTTTACTGGATTAGCCAAAACCAGACATTATATGTGGTCATTTTGTCTCTTTTTTTATTTTTTTATCTATAAACAGTTGAATTTCCAGATAGTTGACCATTAGAAAATATATACAGACAATGTCATATAAATATATATACACAGTGATAAAATACGTTGTCCATATCACATACCACCTGACAGATTTTAAGGACTTCCAATGGCGAATCCAACCTCTAATGTTCCAGTGAAGCACATAACAACCACACATAATAGTATCTGTCTGTCGGGATTCTTGTAAACCTATCAGTGGTTTATTATTGCCTTCATTGTACTGCTCTCCTTTATCTCTCCCCATCCTCTTTGTATCAGCCTGCATGCCTTGTTTACAGAAACATTTTGGAGCTCACTTGATAAACTGCTACTTCAAAACCATTGCTACTATTTTTTTTTTTTTTTTCAATCAGCTAATCCGTGGACCATTGGTGTGAAAATCCTGACCTTAATTGATCTCCTCTGCTTCTGGCACTGTTTCTCTCAGAGAGTAGTTTCATCTTTTGCGTTTGATCATAATGAGAGTTGTTAGCCTCCATGACAACCAAGACCGCTGGGACAGCCGAGCAATGCTGCGGGCTGCTTATTTACAAAGATGGAAATAACACGGCTGGCTGTAATTTTGGGCACAAACAGTACAGAGGGAATTTTAGATGGCTAAGCACTGTGAAAATCAGGAAAATGGAACAATATTACCACAAAATCTGATTATGCACACGCTGTTTAGAAGAGGTCAATTTAATATTTAGCAAATTCACCTCCACAGTATTGTGTGATATTGATTTAAAATGAGTTTGCCCTAAATGAGGAACCTGTTTTGTTTGTGTTTATTGAACTATGGTGTGTTGTTACAAGAATTACCGTGACATGACAGGTAGACTTTATTGCTCATTGGAACATTGCATATTTGATTGAAATGAAATATTACATCACCAAGGTGGAATGCACTTGAGAATATAGCGTGTTTTTTAATTGGTTAGCTGATGCTCATTGCTTCCAAAAGCCCAACAACCAAAGTTGAGAATAAAGTCAAAAGCAGTAGGTAAACTTTTCTTAACATTTACTTTCAGGGCTGCATTTGATCGCCTTTCTTTATCCCTTGAAATGTGGATGAATGTGTTCATGGACTACATTTTTTAGTGTTAGTTATTGATCCTCACAGATATTTGTCCTTCATTTTCTTGGATGACAGTTTGAAAGTTTTGAATGCGATGCGTTTGTTCGCCTCAAATGAATCCCTGGCCTTCGAAGCCCTCTTACTGCATTTCTTGAGACGTTATGTTTTGCCAAGTCCAGAATCTTTTTTTTTTTTTTTTTTCATGCACCGTCCTTGACAATCTTTTGTTGTTGAATTGTACTGAAGTTGTTAAAGATGACGTCAAACACGGCTAAGTGTATCCAAGCCCATTGTTGTCATTGTGTGGTTGTCACAGCGCTGAGGTCCTCAGGAGCCGAGCGGAGGCCCGTTAGTGACACTCTGCTTATCTATTACCCGACTGCTGTCAACTTTGATCACCGCTTTTAGCATTTTGTATCATGAAAATTCAACTACGGCAGTATCTCCTCTCATCTTCGCCTCTCATGTTTCACACATCATATACCTCTTTGTCCATTCATATACAATATCTTGTCATGAGACTGGGGGGTTGGGGGATGCATCTAGTCCCACATGTTTAGTCTCAAACGTAAAAGCCTTCAGTCAGAAGTGCAGCAGAGGATGACCATTTTATATGTATATGTGAGCTTTAAATATTGCTCATACCAATGTGATCTAGCTGCCTTTATCAACTTTTCATTTCATCACTGATGATTTAAACCTACAATAACTGTTTTTTTTAATATTTTATTTAATTCAGTAGTTGTAGAGCAACATTATCATTTATTTGGAGTCGTGTTTCCGGCCGCCTGATGAGTGTAATTCCAATTTTCACTCTGTATTTGGGCTCCACCAACTCTTGAGGGAAATATCTATGTCTTTAGCTGCTAAATGCTCCACTATGTTCACCAGCTATAGTCTGTAGGTCTGTTTGCCATTTGGTGATGAGCAGGTAGAGTACAGTGGATTTTTAGAGCTTTTTCGCTTCATGAGAGCCGTGAGAGTGAACCAAAACAGTAAAGTTGTGGGCCAGACAGCCAACCGATGAGCTGAAACTCGCTATAAAACTCTGTAACGCAGAGGGGAGCGGCAGATTCAGGTGATCATTTCTCTGTAGGTTCATCACAAAGAGCAAACCCTTTCACATTTTCATATTGTTTTCACATTGTCATACATTGTAGGTATAACAAATACAGATTATAGCTGCTTTAAAGTACAATATATCTGATATTGTTATTGAAGATACAGGATTTTGACACATTGGAAGCCAATTTTAAGCATTTTCTCTAATAATCGTTTATTGCTGTGTACATTGGCACACATTTCTGTCTCGGGGTTGTTCCTGCATAAGAGGAATTTTTGGCTCTAAGGAAGATCACTAGCGCCAAAATGATAAGAATGGAGAATAAAATAGCAATTCAATTCCCCTCCTTATGTGTTTAATAGCAGTTTATTAAGCAACTGTACAACTGCAGAACATAAACTTAAATACGTCTTTTACTTCCAACGTTTATGATATTTACATATTTGTTCAGGAAGATAAACTTTACAAATAAACACCACTTTATGACTTTTGAAGCATAAATGCAATCACCAGAAGTAATAAGCTAACGTTATGCTATAAACAAACTACACCACTGTCGCATGAGCACGAATTTACATAATGAGGCTGTAAAGGCGGACGAGTCGGCGTGATGACGTTTGTAGTCTTGTTTAGCCGCTTGTTAGCAACCGCCATTTTTAAGACACGTCAAAACTTCTAAATTCACGAGTGGGATATTTACCAACTTATTTCATATCGTAGAACAAAACACAGTAGGGCTGTATGTAAATGATTTAATCGTGATTAATCGCATGATTGTCCATAGGTAATCGCAATTAATCACAAATTAATCACACATGGGAGTGGGCAAATATTCTTGCTTTATGCAAATGTATGTATATATTTATAATTGGAAATCCATTAACAACACAAAACAATGACAAATATTGTCCAGAAACCCTCACAAGTACTGCATTTAGCATAAAAAACATGCTCAAATCATAACATGACAAACTGCTGCCCAACAGGCAACAACAGCTGTCAGTGTGCTGACTTAACTATGACTTGCATTTAAGCTAGTATGACATGGTTGGTGATACTAGGAATGGAAGGGTTCAGGTAAAAAAGGTTCAGGGCGTGTATGAATTGTTCTGTTCATTTGAAATAAGTTATGAGGCCGATTGTGTATTTTTTTCATGTAGAGTTTGGTTCCCGTTTTTCACACTAGAAATCAAGGCCTATTGAAGGAGGCTGGGACACTGGCGGACATGGGTCATGAGGTATGGGGTATACTACATGGTCGTGCGTTGCTATTGACTCAATTTCGGCGAGTGCAGACCAGATTTTACTGCGCATGTGTTGTACTCCAAAGATATGACGCGTTGATGAAGCGTGGCCCAGCTGTTCTCTTAATACATCCATGGACCCAGCCTCATTCTCAGTTGGCACGGATGAAGTGCAGAGTGCGGCTGTCAGTCAGTTTAGGAAATGGCGAGTGGACACGATAAAGTACAAGATCCACCAGCATCGTTTCGCTCTGCTGTATGGGAGCATTACGGATTTAGTGTTACCTATGAAAATGACGAAAAAAAAGTGGTGGATAAAACGGCGACTGCATAAGCACTGTGCAACACGTGTGTCCGTTGATAGCTTAAGGAGGAGAGAGTCTGGTACGAAAGAGCACCTCCTTCTCCCCACAGCATTTAAACAGCCTCTACATGCAGACTCAGACAGGGTAAAAAACTAACTAAAGCATTGGGATTTTAGGTTTATAATGAAAGATATGCCGCCTTATGCAGTCGTGGAGGACGCTGGATTTCAGCATATGATTAACATAACGTTACGTATTAATTATTTTTAAATAACACAGTGGCACAGAAATCCAACCGTATTTCTTTCCAAATAACTGCACTTTTGAGTGGACAAACTAATCTTTCAATGAAGAGCTGATAATCAGGGAATGGAGACATACTGTATGTTAAACTGTTCTTTTTTTTTTTTTTTTAGTATAGTTCTGGTTGAGCTTATGCTTCAATTTATATTGATGGCCTTGGTCTATAATTACATCATATTTATATGAAAATGACAATGCTGCATTTTCTGTTTGCACTAATTACTGTAGAAGAGCTATTCTTTCAGTTAAGGTTTGACAATGAAGAAGTGTTTATGTTCTTTATGGAAGCCATACTTTTGTTAAGGCAAACATTTGTTAACTTATTTTTGCCAAATAAATGAAAAGCATGTTGAAATCAGAACATGATCTCCTCGCTGTAACATAAATGTACAGAACTGAACCGAAAACCGTGATATGAACCGCACCGTGAATTTTGTGAACCCTAGTTGGTACCAATGGATCCATTAGGTTTTTCTAGTTTCATATGATGCCAGTATCTTCACTCTAGCTTTAAAGGTCCCATACTGTGCTCATTTTCAGGTTCGTACTTATATTTTGTGTTTCTACTAGAACATGTTTACATGCTGTAATGTGAAAAAAAAAAATATTTTTCTCATACTGTCTGCTTGAATATACCTGTATTTACCCTCTGTGTGAAACGCTCCGTTTTAGTGCATTTCAACGGAATTGCAACAGAATTTCGTTGCCTGGCAACAGTTTGGGTCTATGTTTACTTCTGTCAGCTGATGTCATTCACATACACTGCAACCAGGAATAAACTGGGACACATTTAGAATGTTTACGTTTAAAACCGTGTAATGGTCTAAATATTGTATATTTGTGACATTACAAATGGACAGAAATCCTAACGGCTTGTTTCAAATGCACAATTTCTGAATACGGGCTGTGTGTATTTCTCCGTATATTGAGCACTTTGATACTTTCACAGTTTTTATAAAGCACTTAAACCTGCTTTATAATAAAAAAGACTTTTTACAATATGGGACCTTTAAAACTGAGCCCGCTACAACCTAAAAATAAAACGAATTTGCGCTAATGTCTTATTATTCCGTTAACTTTTGACAGCCCTTAACAAAACTTATCTTAAGCTTGTGTTAACCACATACCTTATTTCAGGAATCTAAAATGCTAACTCATTTCCGGGTTTTAGGACTCATTCCTGCAGCACTCAAATCATCAGAAATGATAGGATGAAAGCATAGATTCCTGTTAAATAAGGTAATACAGACTCATAGCCTTTACTGTCCGTGGACCGATCATACTTAACTGGCATGCGTAGTCACGCCCAGGCCCATTCTGAGCCAGGAGAAACCCTGACAGTGTCTTTTTTTTTTCTTTTTTGGATGCTGTCACTAGGGGGTGCTGAGGTCCAAATGTTCGAATTCTGCACAGAGGGACTTTAACATCCTTCATGCTATTTAAAAGTCAATGTTGTAATTAAGAACTGAGTGAATAGATCTTCAGAAGTTCATCGAGATTGATTTCACAACATTCCCTCGTGCCTTGACCCGCTTTGAGATCGAGCTGATTGGCCGCCATTCAAGCGGCGTTCCTCAACAAAACATTTCTCAGTAAAAATTTCAAACAACTCTCAACCGAATTCATGAGGAATCGGAGGGCCTCCAGAGACATTTGCATTGATCAAGGATTTACTTTCACACACACTCCCCTTCTCTCACTGGCTGTGATTCAAGGTCTTTTTGGCTTAGCTTCTAATTCCTGCTCTGCTGTTGGAGGGTTCAAACACAACCAGGGCCGCATTTCTAATGAAACTCCCATGACCAGCAGCGAGCATCCCCTTTCCTTGACTTTCCTTGTGTTGCAGACAGGATTACACTACTAGAACAACAGCAGAAACAGGGATTCATTACCATCCTTGTGAATATATGTATG
Organism: Sebastiscus tertius; assembly: GCA_916701665.1. Taxonomy (NCBI): domain Eukaryota; kingdom Metazoa; phylum Chordata; class Actinopteri; order Perciformes; family Sebastidae; genus Sebastiscus; species Sebastiscus tertius. The sequence goes on from CAKAOH010022009.1 coordinate 30,648, forward strand.
CGTTTTTCGCAAAAAGAGTTGCACATGTATGATCACGATGATGACGGGTCGTTCTTTCCGACGGATTTTTCGCTTTGACCTGATGCTTTCAATCTCGTAAATCTGCTCCATCTGAGACATTTTCCTTCGTACTGTGGGTCATCAGCTTAAGCAGCACTGGCACGTTAATGCTGCTGGCAGATTCTGTATTGCCTCACGACAGGGGCTCAGCTCATCCCTCATCGCACGAAGGTTCTCCTCTCTTCAGATCTCCTCGTCTCTCTCTCTTCCTCTTCTCTCTGGATCTCGCCCTCGTCACGATTCTTTCCTAGCTAGTAATCACCGCATGGTGATCTGTTTCACTTACCTTGATGTCATCCGTTCCCTCTGCACAGCTTGTTCATCATGTCATCTGTGTTTACTGACAGTCTGTTTGCTTGTACAAATATGCTCATCCTCTTGGTTCGCTTTGTGCGATATGATTAAAAGTGGGCCGTCCGTATCAGAAGTGGCTGTGGAGGGGGTTGGGGGGGAAGTGTGTGTGGGGGGGGGGGGAGCCGACACAGCACCGGCTCTAATCTGGCTAATGATGTCAAACGTAGATGTGATAAAATGGTTCTAGATACATGTAAGATCAGCCAGGACAGCAGAAGGATGGTAATGTGCCTTGTCATGATGGTGTTTTTTTTTGGATGTCACAGAAAACTAGGAGAACTACCGCAGCTTAAAGTCGCCCTTACATGACACCGCTGAGTACATTTACAAATGTTGGCTTCCAGGAAGAAAAAAAAAAAAAGCAGACAGGCTGAACTTTTAAGGGGAATCCAAATTGCTGTTGTCATGTAAAAAAGCTCATAGCAGGAGTAATATCTGTTTTAACCTCAGGAGGAGGATTACATGGCCCATTATAAATTGTGAGAAATGTTATGACCATTAGAAAAACCCTCTCAGAAAAGCCACAGCAGGATTTCAAAAGGGCTAAAAGCAAGTAACAATGACATTTTTTCTCCAATGAAATGAGTCATTTTGGAGTTACCGGATCTTTTTTTTTGGCAGATAGCGACAACATACAAAGCTTTGATGTCATCTGTGATCGTAGAGATGGTCAGCTCCAATATCTAGTAAAAGATCACATTTTTTCAGGTTTTTGAGATTAATTCTTGGCTTATATTTGCAGAGTTCAATTTTACAGAAATATTTTCTCATGCAGTTGAAAGGTTTTTATACTACTTCTCTTTCTGAATCGCAGGCTTTTGATAGGTAAAAAGAGAATATTGGATAAAAAAAAAAAAAATTATATTGAAAACTAGGAACTCAAATACATGTCCGTGAATATTGGGTTATTCCATCCATCCATTGTCTGTAACCGCACATCCTATTCAGTGTTGCGCTAAAGGCAACAATTAACCTATCCTTCATGTGCTTGGACTGTGGGAGGAAAGCGGGGAGAGAACATGCAAACTCCACACAGAAAGGCTATTTGGTTATTGAATAACCTAATAGCAAGCAAGCAAGCTCATAAGGAAAATTACCATTCCACAAAATAAGCAAAATAATTTTGCATTTCAATTAATTTTAGTTTTCACACTTTGGTTTAGTTTAGAATTGAGGCCAAAACTTTGACTATATTACAGAGAAAATGTTCCCAGAAATGAAATACAGTGATAGAAACCTCAGGCTATATGTGAAGACATATCAAATTCAAATCTGAACTTATATACTTACTATATATTTACTAGGGCTGTCAATCGATTCAAATATTTCATTGTGATTAATCGCATGATTCTCCATGATTAATCACAATTAATCGCACATTTTTTTATCCGTTCAAAATGTACCTTAAAGGGAGATTTGTCAAGTATTTAATACTCTATTCAGCATGGGAGTGGGCAAATATGCTGCTTTATGTAAATGTATGTATATATTTATTACTGCAAATCAATTAACAACACAAAACAATGACAGATATTGTCCTGAAACCCTCACAGGTATTGCATTTAGCATAACAAATATGCTCAAATCATGACATGGCAAACTGCAGCCCAACAGGCAACAACAGCTGTCAGTGTGTCAGTGTGCTGACTTGACTATGACTTGCCCCAAACTGCATGTGATTATCATAAAGTGGGCATGTCTGTAAAGGGGAGACTCGTGGGTACCCATAGAACCCATTTTCATTCACATATCTGGAGGTCAGAGGTCAAGGGACCCCTTTGAAAATGGCCATGGCAGTTATTCCTCGCCAATATTTAGTGTATGTGTAACATATATATAGTATGACATGATTACCAATGGATTCCTCAGGTTTTCTAGTTTCATATGATACCAGTATCTTCACTCTAACTTTAAAACTGAGCCCGCTACAACCTAAAAATCACAAGTTGCGTTAATGCGTTAAAGAAATTAGTGCCGTTAAAACGAACTTGCCTTAACACGTTATCATCGCATTAACTTTGACAGCCCTAATATTTACACTTACTCAGCAGTTCATTGTATCAAAATCACTGATAAATTAAATGTTATAAAATACTGTATTTTTGCACATAAATTCTTGCAAAGTCATACTTTTAAAGCCTTTTTTTTGTGTGTATGCTGATGAAACTCAGTTAAATACTATTACAATGCATTCATGGGACGTTAATTACCATAACTTATAGTATCACTGCATAAAAAAAAATGCTGCAATGAAAATGCCTACACTACAAGATCTTCTGGACCAAAATGTCAAACCTCCAGCAGTGCAGAAACTGGTAATAACCTTGCATGAGAGGAAATTTAAAAATGCTTGCTATTTGGAAGATAACAAAGAAGGCGAATCCCATTATGTCTTCCTAGCGAACCACGCAACAAGTTTATGAGAGAGTGACTTTTTGTCTGAAGCCATTCACCTCAGCTCCCCACAGTTAACCAATGGGACGTCAAGGCCACCGTGAGAAGCTGGTGTGCTCACATCAGTGGCATCACTGTGAAGGCGCCCACCACTGATTTTGTATCTAGCGGTGATGATTCCCCACATAGAGCATCCGACAGAAACTAACCATGTCAGGCTGCGGGTTGCCAGGTAGCAAAATAGCAAAATGTCCCTCTCCGTCCAAATCATTTGAGATTTTCTCAGCCCTTTAAACATCCTCTAATGAAAGGATACAAGCACACATTGAGTCCCAATTAAAATATATTTTCTGTGTAATAATTTCAAAACAAAACCAAGTCTGCGTTCAAAGCAGTTTGTTTAACATCCAATTCCATCAAGAAAAGTTGATCTTGAAAAGGAAATGTGGCATTTGCACAGTTCCCGTACGCATGAAACACAAATTAGAGCTCGTCTTCCATCTTTTTCTAAGTTGTTAGTTCATACCGATGGTGTCACAGGGAGAGACAATGACTGATAAACAAAGTAATCAGTGTCTGAAGCAGGTAGAAATTGCATTGTGTCATTTTTATCATAGAAAACACATTCTGTTTGATATTTTGGAGATAACATAATGCATCATCTCGGGATCAGAAGCTTATAGAAAAAATACGAAGACCACACAACACTGAAATGTGTTATTTTGAGATAATGAGATAATTGAGTTGTCATTACAAAAAAAAAAAACAGATGCGAATGTAGATAATGAGAATTAAGGTGTGATCTTGAGATAGCAAAAAAACTGAGCAGCCTCCGCCGCTCTGAGCTTCTGTCGAATCACTTCTTTCACTATCTCCCTTTTTAGCTGCCGTGAGTGTACTTAATTTTCCTTCTTTGTTTGAGTCCATCTTTTTTCTTTCACCCCTTCTTTTGTCTCCAGTTGCTGTTCTACTGAAGGATGACTACTTTGTAAGAGGTGCTGGACTGCCGGGGCGTTTTAAGGCTGAGAAGATGGAGTTTCACTGGGGCCATAGTAATGGATCAGCAGGCTCGGAGCACAGCATAAATGGCAGACGGTTTCCTGTAGAGGTAAAGCATCCTGTCACTACAATACACTTTGACAAATGTGCAATATGGGGACCACGAGGGTCCATATTGAATATTGGAGCCTGGTGCGGAATTGGGGCGGCACATTGATGCTTCTAAAAATTCAGTGTACCTCATCTCCAAGAGGCAAGAGGCTGAGGATTGTAGAAGAAAAAACAAATTCACTGTGGTCAAAGCTATTTTTAGGTGAACACCGGCTTCCAAATGATGCTGAAATGGACCCACGGAAAAGTCAAATCAAAGAAAAATAGCAGCTTCCTTAATAAAGTAACCCCCCCTTATATATATATAGTTTAACAGAAAACCCTGCGTTACAAACTGGGGGCGTGGAGTTTGAAAGGTACGGGTGTTTACCAAGAAGGAAGAGTTAAACAAAAAGATGAATTTGCATTATGGGAAGTGTAGGATCCAGCATTTTTGGAGCTTAACCCATTCTAATGACTAATAGTTAAGAGGACACATCCCAGGTGAATAGGGTAAAACATGTATCTAATAGATATCACTATGAAACTCCACCAGTTGATTACTTACATTAAGGCAATTCTTTTTTGTATTACAGGTTTTCTGAAAATGTATGTTTTAAATATGCAAATGAGGCATTATATTATTAAATATGAACCAATTCGCATCCATTTACAGACCAGAAATCTGAACGTTGAATAAAGCCAGATGCAAAATTCTTGTTTCATTTTGTTGACATATTAGAGTCAAAGGTTTTTACAGAGGGGATTATGGATATCTGTTTTTATTAGGGATGTGCGTTCCATGCAAAAACACTATTTCAATCACAGGAAACACACACACACACACACACACACCTGCGCTGACAGAAAAGAGCCGAACTGAACGCGCCACACGAGTTTTACCGGTAGTAACTTTACCACCAGGCAGCGTCTGCGACGATTAAAACAAAGGAAAATATATTCTTTTAAGACAGGACGATAGTCACATAAACTAGTTGAATGTTTTTAGAATTTAATGAAAAATCAAAAATCATGACCCATCCCTAGTTTTTATCACTCTGTAAATCAGAAAATACAGCCACACAGCCATAAATAATCCATTTTTGCCATGTTTTTTGCAATAAAATGTTCCGTAAATCAGGCTATGAATGATATATGAACAAAAACCCTTCTGTGAAAACCTTCAGAATATAAATATGAATGAAACTGAAAAGTTTGGTGGATGTAGATGCCACTGAAGTGGAGAGAATATTTGAATATTTTGAGAAAACAGCCTTTAAAGATATGGATTGTAAAATCCCATGCATTTTCAAGACACTACAGATGAATAGGGTAAAAAATCTTTAACTAATAGATATCACCATGAAACTTCCCCAGTTAATAACATACATTAAGACAGTTATTTTTTGCATTACAAGTTTTTTGAAATATTATGTTTAAATATGCAAATGAGGCATTATCTAATGCTAACTTTTGGTAAATTTAGGAGAAATCTACAGACGGAAAAAAGACAGAGTAGTAAAATAAACACCTAAATGTGTATTTTGGCTGTTTTCTTTCCACTAGTCTGAAAGAACAAGAATGTTATGGAAGCATAAATAGCCTAAAATCTCAAAATTGACCAGTGTAACAATGCTTTTGCCCGGGGTGTCTCAGACTCTGCTGCTTCGTTTCTGACCTTTTTTCTTGTGAGTTCTTGTGAAAATATAAACAAGTGACGTCTATTTCGAAATACTATCCACCGTTAACGATCAATTGTTAATCATAATACAATAATAACATCTTCCCAGGTAATATCTTTGGATTCAATGTAGGAATCAGAATCAGAAACTGTTTTATTGCCAGTTAGGTGCGCACATATAAGGAATTTGTCATCGGTGTTTTTGGTGCATATCAATAGATACAGCGCAAAAGTCAAGAGATATAATATAAAATAGAAGAATTTATAATTGAAAATATAAGAAATACGTCAAAAATATATCTTGTTTTTCAAGTGGAAGTGCTTTACAGTTTTGTGCAGGAATGTGCAACATATTGATCAGGGGATGTGTTCACAGTATGAAGTATAAAGAACAAGAATATGTGATTGTGGGGAGATAGATATATGTGTTAATGTAATGCATAAGAATGTCAAGGATATCAACATCAATGAAAGCAGAGTGAAAAGGCGCAGATGAAAAACAAAGTTTCAGTGTAGAGTTTAAACGAGATGAACATTGAAGCAGGAATTCTTACTCTTCTTGCTCTTCAAGTGTTTTTTTTTTACATGAGGTCACAACACATTTCTCAATTAGAGCCAAAAGACAAATAGACAAAGGAAACAAGGGGGAGAACGGACTGCAAGTAATAAAGGAAAGCAGAAAAAGAAATTATCACCCACTCTTGTGGCTCAGATATAAAGGGTATTAAGTCTGAAACCTTTTTGGTTTTATTTATTCCGGCTCCTGGACTAAAGCCTAAATCCCACTCTTTTGTATGCGGTGCAGATAATTAGTTATTAGTGCCTTTTCAAATGTTTATGATTTACAATGCCATTTCTTTTCATTATCTAAAACGAATTTGCAAATGTGTCACACTCTTACATTTTGTAGGGTTATATAAAATGTTTGTTTTTTTGTGTCCCCCTCTATTGTCAAATGGTTAATAATTAGTGTAAATATAACAGTGTGTGAAAACAGGAAATGGCTGTTAGCGTGGCTCTTCGTCCTATCTGCAAACACGCAGCGAGAGTCCTCCTGTGTTTGTTTCTTGGCCCTGTTTCTTTCGGAGCCCTCATTGCAAGCGTGGCGTTTGATGCCGAATGGCTGAGTAATTAGATTTATTTTTGCCACATCACTTTGTGTTCAATGTAGTGTTAAAGGGCACCGGATTATATACAGCCATTATAAAGCTGTTGTGCGTATATATGGCTCCCTTTGATGGGGGTGCTTCTAAATAAGACAATGAGATTCTCTTTAATGACCAATTCAGGCAGCCGTTTGAAAAAAAATAAAAAAACAGCTGAGCAAGAGGAAGAAAACGGTGCCTTCTAGATACGTCGTTTATAGATGTGAAATATAGATCTGTGGCTTAACATGTTTTTGTGTGTAGATCCAAGGTTTTTTGCATCGACCTCTCTGTCAGAGAACATGGATTCCAAGGCATGTGTTCGAAATTTGAAAGGATGATGCTCTCTTTATAAGGAAGGATAATGATGCATAGCTGCCAGGGGCCAAGTGGAAAGATCGGGAAGCAGCTGAGCTTATAAAAATAAAGGAAAAAATATAGTGATTTGGCAAAAAAAAAAAAAATATGTCCACAAATTTGGGCCAAATTGTCCGACGGCCGACCGTCGGCTCGGTGTGTCACGGCCTTAATAAAATCTCCTGCAACCCAATCTGTGCTTCCCGACCCAGTCTTTGGAAATGGCTGCTGTATAGTATGAAAAAAATCTAATAATCCTATACATGTTTATAAATTAATAGGGATAAATAACCATCAGTTCAAAATTGATTAAAAAAAAACACATTTGGGAACATAGAAGAAAAAAAAAAACATAACTAGTGGTCTCGTTGAAGGACTACATCAGACAAAAAAGGTTTCTTTATAGTATTTGTGCACATGAAGGGAATATTAATGTGTATTGTTGCTAATGTACTGGCATTTTAAACAGCCAACAGCTCTGCTATTTGGATGCAAAGGACGTCTGGATATTTTTCCTAACTCAACAGGATGAGTGACCCTCTATCTCATACGGTTTTATTCTGTTAACATGCATGTCAGGAGCATGCAGCCCTGATAGCATTGACTCGACATACATATAGTAAGATGAGGCTGATGTTTCGTAAGTAACACCGTGGAGAAATCAATTCAAAGAAGAAGAATCATCTAGAATCATTTCAAAGAAATTAGAAGAAGAAAAAAAATAGGGCCAACAAAAGGCAGCCACTCGTGGCAACCCTAACAGTCACATCCTCACGGGAAATGCAGTAGTGTTTTGCTGCAGGATGTACAGAAATGAATATTCCATCCACATATCCGCAAAGATGTTTCCTGTTAACTACATAGTGTATATGTACTTCACGGTGCACCATAAAACGCAGAGAAGCCGCACAGAGTGGGAGGTCTGCTTTTTTTTTCCTGAAATGATTCACTTTATCAATAAGTCAGCCTGCATGTATCAAACATGATGTATTATTTCACTCTGAATCAGAAGGTGAAAGAGGGAAATCAAATGATGAATGGTTTCAGGGGGAAACATGGTTATGCAGGATCTAGCCTTTGGCCATTGAACTGCTTCATCCTGTAAGACGTGGCATTTTCATATTTCATATTTATGTCTCGAACAGAGTTTGATGTATTTGCGATTATATTACATCCGGCAACCCACGTGCGCGGCAAAAAACTCCACGTCCATAAATGTTTGTGTTTGACATACCCGGCGATCTTTAACAGCAGAGGTTGGCTTTTGTTTTTGTTGTGTATATGTTTTGTTCTTGGAGAGTTGAGCAGCAGCGTGACCTTGGAGGTTGAGCTCGGGGGCTTATTTGTCTCTGCTAAACAGAGACTGTTTTCCAATCTGCCGTCTAATTATCTCTCCACTTCAAATGAGTCACACTCAGCCCTGAGTCGCTTATAACACACTGCATAAAGCATTTACTCTTATGGTGGGAGGGAAAAAAAACCCTCAAAAGTGTTTATTTCACCCGCTCAGAAGCCTGAAAACACAAATATAGTTCGCACTCGAGGTACAGGGGGGTGGAAAGACAAATTCAAAAAAGTGCATTATAGAGCTGCTCTGCCTTTTTGTAACATGGTCATGTAAAAAAACAAATAACAAAAAAAGCAACCACGGCTGCTCGGCCTGTGGCTCCTGAGCTTGACATTAATCTAACCACGGTCTTTTTCACGGGAGTGAAGTGGGGAAATCGATAGATAGACCACCTGTTCGCTCAAACAGCACAATGAAAAATGAAACAGTGGATTTTTTTTTTTTTCTGCCTCGGGGTACCATAAGGAGATCTTTTCTAATAATATATTAGGGTGTCACCAAGGTTAGATTAATTATACATGGATTACAAATCACACCTCGGACGGGTACGCACTCAGTACTGCGGATGTATGAAGTGTTAGGGTGGGTGTATAGTACAGTACATTTCAGAAAGGGAAAGGCTCCAGTAGCACTGAAAGCATATCTGCAGTCAGGACTAATGGGGATGGATATGGCGACCCTGAGAGCTCAACATGCATACTAAATAGAGAGAACACAGAAAACACTACAAAATACATAAATGTGATGGAACTAAAAGCTGATGGACGCGCCTGAACGAGCCTCTGCCGCATCGAGTTTGGGCTAAAGTGATAGTCGTGATTATTTTTGATCAATGTTGAGATCACGATTATTTATGGATTTTTAGGGACAACATATTTTTTATCGCACTTTCATATTTAGATAAACAGAGCACTGCTTTACAGTCGTGTTGTGCTACATTCCTGCTAATGTACAAATCTTTTACATCAAAATAAGACTGGTCCTCCTTATACATGGTGCATCTCCTAGAAGCAAAATCAAATTGTACCAAAACTTTTTACCCAAAATGAAATGAACAGAGCACTAATTTCACTTTCATGTTGTGCTACATTCCTGCAAATTAACACATCTTTGCATCAAAATAAAACCTGAAATAAGGATCCAAAAGGAGTAATATACAGTACAGTATATTACTTAGGGCTGCACAATTAATCGAATATTAATCGCGATCACGATTTTGGCTTCCCGCATGATCGACTGCGATATTGACATTTAAAAATGAGTGCTCCGCTCATAGAAAAATGTTCCGCATAAATCAAGCTAATTCCTAAACTAACAGCTAGAGATGCACCGTCAGTCAGCAGCCGTTCGAACATGTCGTCGGTGAGGTAGTTCTTCGGTGTGAGTGAAGAAGACATAAAGCTGCAATTTGTCCCAACTGCAAGTCCAAAATAAGCCGTGGAGGAACAACGTTAAAACATTTGGAACAACTAACTTAATCAGACACATATTATATTGTAATTCATTCCTATGATGCTGCTATTATTGTATTGGGTGATGGTAAATTATAACTCTATCATGTTGATTCAAGATTCAAGATGTTTATTGTCACACCGGTTATACAAGTACAATCGTGTGAAATACTTTTTGCTGGGAAGCTCCATTAAGAAAACAGTAAGTTAAGGAGCAAAAAATAATAAAATAAAAATAAAAATAATAGTGTATTTACAAATAATATACAGTATAATAATAAAGGAAGTACTTGGTATATGGTATATGGTATATGCGTTCAAATGTAATGTTGTAAATTTTAGTTTTGGGCGAGAAACTTGAATGAATCCAGTTGTTTGAAGGAGTTGATTTCATAGCAATATAAAATGGATATTAGAGAGGGAATTATAACATGTTTAACTTCCTAACACTAGCTCTAAGCAGCTTATAATATATAATTAGAATGTCCTAATCATTTGAATTGTGTGTTTTTATACAAATAACCACTACAGATGATAATAACAAAGTAAAATAATTTAGAATTGGAAGTATATATATAAATATTTTGTCCCTAAAATCAATGAATAATCACAATAATAATCGTGATCTCAATATTGATCAAAAATAATCGTGATAATCATTTCGGTCATAATCGTGCATCCCTATTATTACTCTTCTATTCTGCAGCCACCACATTCAGGTTAGTTTTTCACAGGCTGATGCTGTAGGGTAAACGCGCAGCAGGCATGACAGCTCCCTTAAAAGTGAAGCCACCTGGTGGCTGGCTGATCGTTTAGGAGGTGCTTGATTTGATATGCAGCGGAGATTTCTATGAGCTGAGCATTGCATTTGTAGATGTTAATATCGCAGTCGATCATGTTCATTTAATTGTTGGAAGCCAAAATCGTGATCAGGATTAATATTCGATCAATTGTGCAGCCCGACATGGAGTTACTGAAGCCAACAACCCGTCAGCGGTGTTGAAAAATGAGTGAACGAATGCTTTGTCGGCTAAAACACTAGGTGTATAGCAAATACGTTAGGGATAATGTACAGCGAGTCGGTCATTGTAGTGAAATAAACCCCGGCAGGGTCTTGTATCGACCCTGAAGGGGATTATTTCACAACAATGACCCGCTCGCTGTACATTATCCCGCTTATTATACTTACTTAAGAAATCAATAATTTGACACAAAAACGGTCCTCCAGAGTCCGAGATCAGAACTGCGCCCGAAGTAACAGACCGTAGAACGCCGTGATCGACCAATCAGAATCGAGTATTCAACAAAGCCGTGTAATAAGCAATAATATTTGAATCGTGTTTTGCATGGGTTAAGTTGCAGTGCATGGAGCTCTCTGGGTCTCTGTAGCAATAAAAGGATGAAATAATGATATGTGTTTATAGCGTCAGACTCGCAACAGCCATCAAGTTAGCGACAGTAACACATGATCAACATCGTGGATATGTGTTAATAAGGAGCCATACGATGGGAGACAAACAACTCGAGGCTTTTTTTTTTGCGTTGCCGTTGGCTGTAACACAAGAACCAGTTGTAATGTGTGTTTACCAGGTATTTGTTTAGCAGTGTTAGCATTAGGTCAACATGAAAATGGGCAAAGTCAAGTGAATCTTGTCGTGAATCTTTGTGCAAACGTACGGCTGTGTTGTTGTTTTAAATGCACATACATGGATTATAATTACAGTTGTTTACTCACACGTAATCCACTCTCGTCCTATACTCTCGTGTGCCGTTCTCAGTTCTCCGTCAGTAATCTGTCAAGTTTCAGGTATTAGTTCAGTAACACCTACTGTACAAATTCAGTGACACTTCACTCTATGTTGAAAATGAATGCTGTAGCACTTAGTAGGTGCTCAAAGTGAAAGGATAAGGTTAGATGGTTATGAGAGAATCATACTGTGATATAAAAAAAGGAAGACACATTTACCTGTTAACAACAAAATGCTGCAGTGGCACAGTGCTAAAGAATAAAGTAAGGGAAAGGAGAATAAATTTGCGCTGCTGTGATAAATCTTAAGATCTCTACCGAGCACACAAACTTATTTCTTGTAGTTTTGCTTGTCTTGCCTCAATATCTCGCTGTCTTGGGAAATCATGCCAAACATGACTTTGTTTTTCACCTGTTTGTGCTTAAATGGAACTTGGGAATGCAGAGCAGCTTTCGGAGCTCGTGTTTGCACTCACTTTGTGGGCCTTCTGCTCTACAGAGGAAACCGGAGGTGAATTATAAAGCTCAAATAATGTTTTGTTTGTCTTTCAGTTTTTCCTCCCGTTACCTCTGGTCTCTCGCCAGCTGTTGCTGGTTATTGGTACTCATCATTTTCAGATTTGTCTTTACATATTTCTTTTCGAAACAACAAGTGTGGTTAAATTTTGCACTGACAGAAACAAACATGTACGAATGTGTCTGAATGTTTTAGGAGAGCTTACAGATTGGTCAGACCACCTGTCTGTCCTGCTTTAAATCAACAACTTTCCAGCGATATCTGCAAGAAGTTTACTCCGACGACGACGACGACGACGGGGGAGGGGAGAGGAGGGGGTTTCGTGCCAGAGCTCGCAACCATACAGTGAAACGAAGCGTGCAATCAAGTGATTCAAATCGCTTTCGGCAACATTTGTTTTTATTGGCTGCCGTGAAAAAGTGTTTGACAATTGAATATCACGTTTTTTTTCAGTGTGCCGTTAATAAGAGCGGGTCACGTGAGCCGCTGTCAGTGAGTAAATGAAGCCTAAGGGGGCCAGCTTAATTGGGTAATGTAGTTAATAACATCTGAAGGGTGATGAATGGCTCGAGCTTCTCCTCGCCGAGTTCTCGCGCAACAAATAAGTTCCATTAAAGGCTGCAGTTAAAGGAACTCTGAAGGAAACTGATTAACTTAAATTATCTGGATTGAGTCATTTTGTACCTGGATTAGGTCTTTTGTACGCGTTAATGGATTTATCCTTCGTTATACGCTTATTTATTTAGACTTTTTGCATCTGTTTTCAGCACAACCAATTGTGGCTGGGGCTTTTTTTTTTTTTTTTTTTTTTTTTTTTAAATGTGATTTTCCTTTGAAAGAAGAAAAAAGCCAAGCATACCCTTTAATTAAATCAACATCTAGGACCTTTTTTTATTGCCAATTAACTTGGTTCAGTGACATGAAAGGCTTTTTCATTTTGAAGAGGCTCGACAGCGAGATGATGGACAGCTCCAATTGCTACTTTTAGAATCATTTGCTGATTTTGATCAGCACGACCATAATGTGTCTGCTTTGAAATGAAAGGAATGAAAATATTTTTTTTTTTTTTATTGGGAGCCAGAGCCATGACAGGTATATGATGTATTCGGCGTACTGTATGATGGCTTTCACGTTACATACACACATCCTGAGCTCTGTTGTGGAATCAGAGGCGATGTTGTGGGTGATTTAAGGTAATTGGAAGCAAAAAGCAGAGCGTTCTGTTCTGATCTCACCACAGGAAAAAGAGCACATTCCTCCACTTCTTTCCTCTCTAGCTCGTGACTTGTCTCTGTGAGGACAGTCGCCCTGAGGTATGGGATGCTGTATTTCTCCAGCATCCCCCAGGAGTGGCACAACACAAAAAGGAATGACACAGATTATGGGAGATTTATGAGAGTGATAAATACACCCTCTTTTATGCCCCTCAAAACAGCTTTTCATCAGCTCCTCAGCAGTGCGTCCAAGTGATTGATGACAGGACTGTTGGTTCTCCTTGTCCACTCCTCAAGCTGTTTATGCTCTGTTTCCCATCCCAGATGCAGATCTACCTTTACAATTCAGATGACTTTGACAGCCTCAGCGCTGCCATCAAGGAACGACGCATCATCGCTGCCATGGCCGTCTTCTTTGAGGTAAGGTATCACTGAGTCTGAAGGTCAAGACAAATGTAGTCTGAAGAAAACCGAGACTACACAAGTGCACTTATACTTATAGTCCACTTAAACATAGACATTTGTGTCCATAATAGCGGCATGGTTCTAAGGCAGTGATATTCAACTTTACCCACTATAGGATGTCATTTTCAAATTCACAATGGAAATAAATTGATTCACAATGGGTACTTTTAATAAAAATAAGGTGCCAGACTGCATAAAAAAACATCAAAATAGACGAATAGAGACCCTCCGACAGAGTTCCGGGCTGAAGGCTTTTACACACCGCGGGGCGTGACGACGTGAAAATGCTAAATATTCTCCTGCGAATTGTTATATGTCTAAGGCTTTTATTGTGAAAGTTAAGAATGGAAGGAGTGGATCTGGTATTCACTGCCTTAGTCAAGGTTGGAAGGAGTAATAAAGTTCGCCGGCTCGGTTCGGACTACGGAGCCTCCGTGTTGTTGTTTTATAATCCTCATAAATAGAGGCGCAACACAACCCATTCTGCACGACGTGATTGATTGATGCCTTTATTCACGGTTGCGAAAGCTCAGAAAAGTTGCCCTTGTTCCGAACAAGAATTACAATATTCAATAGTCTTTCTGACAACAGCTCGAAAAAATATATTGCTGTGCAAATTAATTGCACAAAAACAAAAGAAAAAACGCCCCTGGTTTGTAACAGCCCCGAATGTCCTCAAATACTAGAAAGGCCCCTGTGTGCACCTCCTGGCCTGACCTGACCTGACCTGACCTGACCTGACCTGTGACGTGTGCCTCTTGGCAAAGACGAGTGAGGACAGCACTCTTTCAAACTCTTTCAAATGGAACCAAAGCATTTACAACTAAAACACAGTTGAAGCTATTAAATGTAGTAAAATATGTGATTTATCTTTCCTTTATGGCCTGTAGTGTCAATCCGTGTGCCAAGTTAATTTAGTTAACAAGTTAGTTCATTTAAAAATAAAGGAATTTCAAAGTAAGAAGAGTTATGGGCCTTTTTAATGTGTATTAATTTGATCTGATGAATGTAGCGCCATCATCAGGTCAAGCATTCCTCTTTTTACAATAAAGTTGGTTTATGATCAAAAACCTGCAAGACTGATGGCTTCTCCTCACCTTAGCTCTACCTTTTGGTTTTTACTGCTAATCAGCAAATCTTTGCATGCTAACCTGCTAAACTATGATACTAGACTTAGTAAACATTATACTTGCTTAATATCAGCATGTTAGCATTATCATTGTGTGCATGTTGTTATGTTAGCATTTAGCTCAAAGCACTACTGTGCCTAAGTACAGCCTCACAGAGCCGCCAAAGAGTATAGAAGCAAAGAGACGAAACTCCGGTGTAGCCGCTGCTGCCATTTTGGACTGAAAGTGGTTCTTATATTTCTAACATTTTATTGTTCAACACAGGCCATTTCAGAAGAATATGACAATAGAATAGAAATAACTTTGTTTTACTTTTGTTCGGCGCTTTGTAGGTGGACGTTTTACTGGCGTCGTTACTGTAGTCGTTTTCAGTCCAAAATGGCGGAAGCGTAGCTCGGCAGCTGGGTGCTGATGTTGCAATGGATCGAACAATTGACTTTCAATTCTTGGCAATATACGTTCTTTGGAGCCGCTAGACTCTTACTGTGCGTTCCAATGCCCATGCTACCATACTATTTCGTATGCCAGAAAAGGATTTAGTATGTCCCAATACATAGTATGTCAAATGCAGCGTGCCAAAAATACCAGGATGTCCTACTACATCCAGTCGCATTTGATAGTACGTAAGCCAGCATGCTTTTCTGGCTAATCTGACCCACAGTCCTCTGTGCAGCAGATATATGAACAAGAGGGTCATAGTTCAAGGCACAATGTTATGAGGAAGTAGTATGTCCCAATTGTATGCATACTGCATGCAACAGTACGCACTGTACAACGTACCCTTACTCTTGTTGAAACACACTGTGCTCATGCTTTAAGATGCATCCAGCATCGTTTTCTGCTCTTAAGGGAAACCTTTGTAACGGCTCTTCATTTAGCTGTTGGTAGTATTGCCTGGATGGAAAATATCCTTTTTCATAAAATAACTTTTCACACAAATTGTGCTTTCTGCCAACTGTAAGAAATAGATTACAAAACAAAGATTATTGAATAAATATAACGAGAGCGGATGAACATAAACTGACAGAAACGAGAGAAAAATAGGAAAATCATACCAAGAAAATAAGAGTAAGAGTCAAATAGGATAGAAACGGGACACTGCAAAAAACGGTGAGGCAATTATGACCTCAGGGGGATAGTTGTAATTGCATTAGTCCAATTATGAGAAGGATGAAGATGTGAATGAGTTTTTGAGGTCAGTAAATGATAAATATTTATTAGAAATGGTCTTTGGCACCTGTGTTGTGATAGGAGAGTTTCTCTCCAGCTAGCAGCTGATTATTTCTCTGTTTTCTGTGGCAACATTGCAGATTGCTTATCGAGATACTACAAATTGTCCCCTGAAGGTCTGCACACATAAGCTCTTAATGGACAAGAATGGTCCTAATTTCTGTTAACAGTAAAAACACCTCAGAGATTTATGAGCCGTGAAAAAGCATACACCAGCAGCACGTTACACACTTAATTTCTATTAGCGGTATCTTTTGCGATTGATGGCAGGCAATCAATGCGGGCTAACTTTCAGCTTAATAGCATATAGGCAGGGGTCAGCTCTCAGGAAGAGGGAGGCTGGAATGGGGACACAGGTGTTTGTAATGTAGGTCTACTCTCAGACACTGATAAACCGCGTGTGTACGAGGACCTAAATGCCTCCGCTGGGTCCTGACAGCCCTATTGCTTACTGCAATTAGCACCGCCATACACAATGCGCTGAATAGCAGTTTACAGTGCGAGAGTTTTTTAAGCGGGCACACACACATTGGCTCAGATTTACCATTTCTAATCAATGAGGGGAGTTCTTCCCTTGCTCCCCAAAGGCCTATTAATGGCCTCTAAGGTGTGCATATTATCCACATTCAGCATTCAGTTCCACACAATTATTCTCCTCTGACTGACCTGAATTAATGTCGAGCGAGGGGAGATCGGTCCCCGCATCCCAATACTGTTTTGTCCGGTCCTGTCTCTTAAGTAGGACGTTGGGAATATTGCAGAATGCCGGCGCTGAACAATATCTGTCATTTCAAGGAATTAACAGTAGGCCTGAAAAGATAAGGAGGGAATCAGCACCGGTGTTGGTCTTCTGGAGACAGTAAAGCTAATGCAGTTACTGGATACCACCAGATACAGAAGGATACAACACTCATAGAATGATCAGATGTAAATAATACATATAAATACTGTACATGTATTTATGGTGTTGTGTTGGCACTCTCAAGTTGATTCTGTGTACAATTCAATGTCATGTCATCCCCTCTCTCTCCCCCTTTTAATACTATCTATGTCACTATCTAATAAAGGCATAAAAATCTTAAAAAAATAAATTATATATATATATATGTGTGTGTGTATATATATATATATGTATATATGTATATATATATATGTATATGTATATATGTATATATATGTATATATGTATATATATGTATATATATATGTATATGTGTATATATATATATATATATATATAAGTGTATAATATATATATATATATATATTATACACTTACCGGCCACTTTATTAGGCACGCCTGTACAATTGCTTGTTAACACAAATAGCTAATCAGCCAATCACATGGCAGCAACTCAATGCATTACGTCATCTAGAGGTGGTGAAGACGACTTGCTGAAGTTCAAACCGATCATCAGAATGGGGAAGAAAGGGGATTTAAGTGACTTTGAACGTGGCATGGTTGTTGGTGCCAGACGGGCTGGTCTGAGTATT